>JAGTTH010001233.1:0-184904 GCA_022606485.1 Agraylea sexmaculata | reverse complement strand
AAAGTTACAATCAATTTTCCTTATCAAACAATATTCATAAGATTATTTTATATAACTGTACAATATAAACTTTCTTTGAGCTGTAAAACAACCAAAAGGAGGAAAGCAGTGACAAAAGTAATTTTAAGCAAAAAAAAAAATTTCTGAGAATAAATAATTTGAAAAAACCGCGAAAAGAACTAGGATTTGTATATAATTATAAATGAAATAACCTATAAATTATTTTAACAGCAACATTCATTGCATCTGTCAGTGAGTTTGAAAATTTAGCTTGTGATCGGATTTGTTTATTCATTTAAAATGGAAGACGGAACAGAAAATGAACCCCAGAATGAAAAAATAGCTTTCAAGCAAATCAAAAGAAAGGGAAATCGACGACGAAGATTATCAGAAGAGGAAGAATTGGAGAAACTAGAAAAGGATGATGAAGATGTGGACTTGCTTCAAAAACTGGAAGAAACCAAAATACTGCAACAATTACGTAAGAGACCGACTGGGATTAGCGCTGAAGGCTTGGCTTTAGGAGACAGAGCACCGCCTAGAGAAGGAACAGGAAAGGATGGAGATCTTTTTAAAATAAAATCAGGTGGAATGATCAATATGGGTGCTCTTAAAGGAGCCGATGTTCGAAGAAACGATGACGCATATGATACTACAATAGGCACCCAATTCTCTGCTGAGACTAATAAAAGAGATGAAGACGAGGAAATGATGAAATATATCGATGATCAGCTTGCCAAAATGAAAGGCGCAGAAAACAATGAGTCGAGCGGAACGGATCCAAATAAATATTTATCACCCGAAGAAGCCGCATTGCAATCTTTACCTGACCATCTTCGACAGTCATCCACTCATCGTTCAGAGGAAATGCTTTCAAATCAAATGCTCAGTGGCATTCCCGAAGTTGATTTGGGAATTGAAGCAAAAATTAAAAACATTGAAGCAACAGAAGACGCTAAACTCAAATTAATAAGAGATAGAAAAAACAGGACAGACGGACCCTCGCAATTTGTCCCCGCAAACATGGCTGTTAATTTTGTGCAACACGATAGATTTAACATTGACTCGGAGCCTCCCCGGAAGAAGAAACCGATTATCGAAAAAATTGAAGAAAAATGTGTCGGTGACGGACTTCCTAATAAATCAGACAAAAAAGACAAAGGTGAAAAGGCAACCGATGATTACCATTATGAGAAATTTAAAAAACAATTCAGAAGATTTTGATTTCTGTTTGTACTGCATCAGTTGAAAAGTCGATTTAATCAATTTTAATAAAAAAAATCACTAAAATACTTGTTCTATTAAATAAATCTTCCCTATTTTCCTGATCCCAAACAAGTTGATAATTAGATGTCAATTTTGAAAAAACCAAAAAAATATCCTAGAATATATTGATAATCCAGTTCTATAAAGCTTATAACTATAAATTCATTACCACGAGTTTAAATTTACTACATATTTTATTTATAAATGAGAAGTCAGAAACCAGAGTGGCTAACTCAACATGCAACTATTTAATGTTTTTATCTTTAAGGAACTCAAAATAAATAAAAACATTGTTACAAGTAATATTAAATTACAATAATTCATCATTATTTTATATTTTTATAATATTTCATGCAATATTTTTAATAATTTATAAAGCCCTTAATAACATAATATAAATTGAGTAATATAAGTGTACATATGTACTTTTTGTTTCTTATGTGTGTAGAGAAACTTTTAAACTTTATTAAAAAATTTCCTCAAAAATTAAAGAAAATAAATTACCAACGGCCACACATTATTGGTCACACTATAAGACTTAGAATATTACCAATCACAGACGTTTCGGGTAAGTTAGTTTGCTCTTTGGCATATCTAAAAGTTGACATTGGCTCCACAAATGGAAGGAGCAAAAAGATGGGTTCATTGTCCTAAAAATACTCACCATACTCAATATTTCTTGAATACTTGCAAAAGCCTTGTGCTAAAAATGACATTTGGGAACGGAACATTATGAAATAATAGTCATTTGTTTGTTTTCAATAATAAATTCTATAATTATCAGATAATATACAAAAAAGGTGTTTGTTTGGTAATTATCCTACCCACAGAGCGGATACTTTTCTTAAAAATAAAAGATTATTAATAATATTTGTGATTCTCCTCTTACTCTTCACACATTTATACATACACATAATGAATGTGTGTATTGTATAAATATTTGTAAAAATATATTTAATAGTTAATCAGGTGATTTTATTTCACATAATATTTCTGCTCTGCAAATTCACAAATGACAAAGCTATATTTTATTGAAATGCGATAATCGGAAGCGATACATTGCACAAACGATCTATGACAAATAATTAGTGGAATTTTAAAAACAAATAATACAGAATGATTTGAGACACAAAATTTGTATTAGTGAGCGAGAAGTAAGTAAAAACATTGAAATAATAAAAAAAAACAAGAATACAAACATAAAAAAACATCATTTTACCTTAAATAGAAAGAAAAAAACAAACAAATAGGTTTAAAATGATTTTGGTAGAGGAAAAATGTCAATAAATTATATTAAAAAAAAATGATGACGAAATTAAAAACTATAAGGAAACACAAAAATTATGTACGTTACGTATATAAATATAATTGTCTACAGTTTATCATACAAGTTTGGCATGCGTCTTTTCAACTTCACAGAGCTCGATTAATTTACAGACGTTTGAACTTTGCACGTTTCCTCTCAAATCAATCGGAATAATATGAAAATATTCATTGTACTATGAAAAATTTCAATAAATATCGTCATGTTGGTTATTATCGAATAAAACTCATAAAATGCGGATTTAGACATGATTCTTATAATTTAAAAATTGATTGCAGAACATTTGTTTTTAGGAAGCAAAATTTCACAGTCCACCTTTAATTGCAGGCAAAAACAAATTTGTTAGGACATGACAATATAACCGGAGATCAAAAAGCAATTGATAATTTACTAAGGTCTATAAAATACTAAGCACTCTCGCCTAAATGCATACGTGTGTGAGAGCATGTCGTATACAAAGCTGATATTTTAACGCGCAACATTTATTGCTTGAAAATATCTTTGGCTATGAAAGTACAAAATATATCGCACAATAATACAGAACTACAAATTCGTGTAAACCACACATCCAATATAAAAATACACTTCGAATCTTTTCGGTGACAAATTGAACACATTATTAAAATTCTGGTACCCATTGTGATTCAAGAACACATCGAAAAGCACAAATATATATATATATCACCGCGATCGACGACAAATTAACACCGACTTATTATTGCAAAGCGAAGAGTTATTGCATTTTGGAATTTATAGAAGGCCAGCAAAACTCAATATATAAATATATTATGTATTTGGTGTATAAATATATTGGTTTACAATTGATTTATTTATTGCATTTGGATGTTTTCATTCCATTCGAATGAAACAAAAAAATAACATTGTCAATGGAAGAACCCTGAGCGGGCGAACAGACACGAGAGAACAAAAAATACCTTTTTTTTTAGTCAACAATGATAATGTGTAAAAAGTACACAAAAAACACTTTTATAAATCACTAAAGATATATTTCAATATTAATATTCAAGCTTGCTACATTGTAAAATACACGCACTACCTATTCTGTATGTGTATATAATGTCGTTATGGCTAGATTTTTATTCATTTAATTCTCTACTCGGTTACAATAAACATTATATAATTATTAAGTAATTCAATATAGATAGATTTATTATGAACTTTTAGTTGCCTAAAACCTTCCCGTTATACAAATATCTTAAATATATTGCTATATTTATTTACAAAAATAAATCTAACTATTTTATAATCTTCATTTAATATGTACAAATAGTGACACTAGTAAGTATTACAATAATAATAATAATAACCTTATGTAATAAATAATAAAAAAAAAATAAAACCACAACGAATAATTTATCTAATACAATATTAACTAAATGTCCATGAGCATATTATAATTAAGGAGACTTCTTCTTTCACGATACACATTCTTTTACAATAATCAATGCTTTTACGTCTTGTGATTTAATTTTTAAGGTAAATATTCAAGGCAACTCTGCATTATTCATATAACAATTGTACGAAGTTAGTTTAATCACTAATTGTGATAGATTAGCAAACACATCAAGCTAAACACTTATAATATTCATCATGTTGGTTTATTCTCGAAGAGGTGTTTTACACAAAGTTACAAAATTGCCAATTCAAGTAAGTAACTCAGATTTATGGCGGTGTATATAATGCACATGGTTAATTGCAACGATTTCATTAAAATTTGTATGAAAAGCTTATCATTCTTATAATGTGCACTTGTGTTTAAAAACAATGAGTATGTGCATGTAGACTTTCACACATACGTACATTTAAGGCGTTTGTAATAAATGCATTTGAATAGGTACTCGGCTTTATGACAAATATTTGGATTTCAAATATTCCCCATTCCACGACAAATTTAATAAAAAACATTTAAAGGCACTATTTTTGACATTCTTTGAAGCTATTGAAAGCACTGACCTTTCAATATTTTACACAAATCAATAAAGAAATGCAAACGGAAAGCATCAACAATCGCATTGTACTTATGCAGAGTAATCCATTCGTAGTCTTTCAGTTTTGACACAAAGATTCGAAATCCAAATACATTATTCACGACACCGATTTCATTTGGCCCACATATTATTGACAACGGACGATATTGCTTTTTATACTAATTCCACAACTTCCAATGGCAAAAATTTTGTAATCATTGTACCGTTTCTTTTTTTTAAATATATATGTATAATATAAATATAGACATTTTACTATAAGCAACAACTTTCCTAATCTGTATATTGAAATAATTTGGAATGTGCTTTTTGTCACACGTACACGAAGGAATAAGGATTTTATGATTGCTTTTTTTTTGAGTAATAAATAAATGGTTAATCACTAACAGTATGACAAACATTTATAAAGCACTTTATTATGGTGATTCGTCAGAAAAGACTTATTTATTCATATAAAATTTTCAAAATAACATTTATTTCCTCTTGTTTTGTTCAAACAAAACTGGCACAGCCTTATTGCGATTATCAATCAATGAATGTGAGATTGTTTTTTTTTAAATTATTTTTGTAAACCGTATTGGTGTTTGAATTTGTCACATATTATGAACTGAATAATTGAAAAGCTTCAGTTTAAAGTATACTAAATTTTGGCAACATTATACATTCTATTTATTATGTACCCGAGAGCCAAATGTTGTAGAAATAACACCGAAAAAGGTGCCAAATTATTTGTACTAGCATTTTCATTTCAAAATATTAGCCGAATGAATCGTAAAAGCTGTGTGTTTTGAAATATTTGTGATTTTATGAGAATAGGCACATTTATATTCAATCCTTAGAATGGAAGTAAAATATAGTATTATAAATATTCGACTCGTTTTAAAATAAAAATTCATGATATGAATGACATGTGATATAATTCATGGCACCGTGTTCATTTCATTTTTACAATAGACAGTGAAAGTATAAAATATATAAAAAATTTCCTCATAATTGGCAGACTAATTATTATGTTAATTACTTCAATTGCAAATGTAATGTATATTGACTGTGCCTTAAAAATTCATTACAACAAAAATTGACAATCAATTTGTATAATTCTAAAAAAAACATAAAAATTAACATTGGCAATCAATGTAAAACACCAAAACTTTGATATATCATAAAGTAAGACATCAAATAATTTAATTTTGTATATTATGTTATAAAACCAATCGCTGGCTTCAAATCGATCAATAAATAAAAAAATATATCTATCGGAGCAGAGAGCGAATTGAAATCTTTTACTGCACTTTTTGCATAGGCGGGCTTTTCTAACGAGACTAATAAATTGTCACAAGAGTTGCCAACACTAGTTCAATATCCAAAATTCGATCAAAACTATTCATCATTGTCAATTTATATCATCTCAATTAACAATTTTAAGGAACCAAACAAAAACATAAAACTCAATTCTTTTTCTAAACAAAAAATAAAAACATTTCAAGATACCTTTTGATATCACAAAAAATCAAAATAGTGGAATTGTTCAAACAAATATTTTAATTTATAATAAATAATTGACTCTGCGGACATGAACAAAATATATTTATAAAATATAATAATATGCCTTTCAATTGACATTGTCTATGCAAAAGGATAAAAATACATTGTGGCAGAATAATAAAATAACTCCTTCAATTGATGTTGGAAATTGACATGTGATTGATTGATGTGGATGCTGCAGATTTCTCGTCCTTGTGTTTAAAAGGACAACTGCAATTCACTGGGGGGACAGCCACTCACTTCGAGGCGTGAGTGAGTACAACCAATCTCAAGAGGCGTGTCTTCCTTGACTTTTTATCACCGAAATAGCATACCTTACGTATTTGACAAGATGTCGAAACGACGAATGCAATGTCAAAGGTCCGCACGCCCTGTCCACATTGATAAATAGTTCTGAAAAATATTTAAAAACACATTATTATAATGTAACTTAATTATATTGTATCGCAGTATACCTGTTGATCTGTTTGTTCTTATTAAGTCATCGGCTTGATTCCAAAGATCATGTGAAATATGCAAAAACGCATAATATTTGGTGAGAAAATACATTGCCGTATGAACATTAACGGGAACTTGTACTGTGACAACGGGAGCAGCTCCGTGGGTAGCCGTGGCACCGGGAGTGTGTTGCGGAGTCAGAGTAGGTCCACCTGATCCATAACCACTACTACTTGATCCTGCTGATCCTACGGAACCCACTGACCCAGCCGGGCTAGGTGTCGGAGACAGTGGGGATACGGTACCTATTGCTTCAGGACAGGAAGGCTATAAATGAAAATAAATTAAATATTATTTATTTGAAACATATCAAAAAAAATTGTTTTATATTATATTTACCTTTTGTTGGTAATTTTGGAATATTTTGTGATATTCCTTTACTTCACGTTTGTACATTTTAAACATTCTTAAGTAGAGTAAAGCTTGACACCTCAAACTGGAAAATAAAATATCAATTTAAATCTTTATCCTATTAATTTTTATATGGTATTGTAATTATTTGGTCATACCTTAAGATATCAAGTTGTAAAAGTGTTGACTGCGGGGACGCACGGTGTCTTGCAGGCATTGTCTGTATAGACTTGATATATTCCATTGTTTCCCTGTACATGGTGAAAGCCTTTTTAGTATCAAGTTCTAATTCTAAAACTCTTCCGGTGAGAACAAAGCAGAGCACACTCTCTTGGTAGAGCATCACTTTTCGAAGTGGGTCATTTTCTAATTCGGCAGCAGCCCTTAGCCTTTTGGCCTCCAGCAAGTAATATTTGTGGTCCCGGCTAAACAGAAAAAAATGAATTATAAGAATGTTTCAAAACAGATATATTTAATAAATTAATATGTGAGTACTCACTTTTCTTCATCAGATGAACAGTCTTGATATCCCTTTTCGAAATAAGAATAATAAACTAATGGCATACTACTTCTTGATTGATCATTATCCAGTCGGTCATGATTGGTGGGTGTAGTATCGGGGTTCTAGCAAACAAAATATAAATTTAAAATGTGTTATTTCTAAAAATATTATAATAATGTGATTCGTTACCTGTCTTACTATTTTAGCTCTTTTATCAGGTGGCGCGGGGGGAGGCGGAGGAGGCCGCTTTAATGGTTTTCCTCTTTTCATCTTTGCTATACAACTAGAACTCAATCGAGATATGTCTATATGTATCATAAGGGAATCTATAGGAATATCTGATCGAGCTTCCGTAGATTTAAACCGTCGTTGAGCAGCCTCATCCTCTCTTATTCGTCTTTGTAAAACATCTTCATCTTTTATTCTTTTTGGTGATGGATCATCTTTCATTCTTCGAGATAAAGAATCATCTTCTTTGTACCGTCTATGCAAAAGATCATCTTTAATTTTCTTCTGCAGAATATCCTCATCTTTCAATCGTCGTTGTGCAATTTCACTTTCACGTAACCGACGTTGAAATGCTTCTTCCCTTTGTGCAGCTTCTTCTTGTTTTATCCTTCTTTGTTCGGCTTCTTCTTCCTTTAAACGTTTTTGGGTAGCTGCTTCTTCCTCTCTTAAACGTTTTTTAGCCGCCTCTTCGTCCTTCAGTTTTCTTCTATAAGCTTCTTCATCTTTCAGTCTTCTACTAGTTTCTTCTTCTTTTAATCTCCTTTGGTGAGCTTCCTCTCGTAGTTTTCTTTGAAGATCAGCTTCTTCGTCCAATTTCCTCTGAGCCAACTCTTCTTCTTTAAGTCTTCTTTGATTTTCTTCTTCTCTTGATTTCCTGAGATTGCTTTCTTCTTTGAGTCTTCGCTGAAGTATATCATCTTCTTTTTCTTGCTCTAAGGAATGGGCTTCAATTATAACAACTTGACCTTTTCCTTTACCGCCTTTAGCTCCACCTTTACCGCCTCCCTTAGCTCCTCCTGTAGCGAATAATTTTCTCAGAGTATCATTCTTCTTTTTATCTGTTGCAACTGTTGAATACTCTTCTTCACTATCTGTGGAATGCCAAGTTTGTGACGGAACAGTAGGACTTGAAGGAGGTCGTTCATCTTCACTTGAAGATGATTGTGGTCTTGGTGGGACTGGTACTAGCTTTTGCTTCGGTGGCCGGCCTCTTCTTCTTTTGACTGAATCTTCTTCAGGTCTAGGTTTTCGTGGACGACCCCTTCCTTTTCGTTTTTCTAATTCAGGTCGTGGTCTAGGCGGAGCTTCATCTTCTGAAGCACTGGGCGAAGATGGTGGCCGAGGTCTAGCAGGAGTCCTTGGAGATCTACGAGATACATTTCTTACAGCATTTCTAGAAATTCCTAGACTTCTCTCAGAGCTTGACCCTAAATTATTTCTTGAGCGTATGGGTACTCTTACTTCTCTATCGGATCTTCAATCTTCAGATTCAGATAAACACGACAGTAGAGGCTAAAATTTAAATGATGTAAATTAGTTTTTATAAGCAAATCATAAACTACGTTATAAATCATGAGTTTACAAACCTCTGTATTTTTAGCTTTTGCTAGGACACTTTCTACTTCTTTGGTTGAATCATAACAGCTATCACTTTCAGCATTGTTATGACTTGTATTACTTGATGCACTGGTGTTGGACCCAGGGGCGGTAGATGATATGTTATTTTTACTATTATTAAGTCGGCTCCTAGGACTAGACTTGGTCGAATTTCTCGGACTTCTACTTAATCTTGGACTGATTCTATTATTCCTACAGGGACTCCGACTCCCTTTAGGAATTATTCTTGGCGGACTAAGAGCTGGCGGACTTGATTGAGTTCCACCTGTAGCTTGTGGAGGAGCAAAATTACTAAGGCTCCAACTAAGTGGTGGTGGAGCTGGAGGTTCTCCAGGTCCTTCAACCACTTCGGGAGTTTCTTCTACTTCTGGTGGAGGTGAATGAGGTGTGTGAACACCTTAAATTTAAAAAACAAACAGAAAATATAATATAATCTATTAACATTTAGATGTCCAAAGGAATATTCTTCATACCGTTTGGCTTTGAATCATCACTGGAAGAATCACTATCGGTATCTGATGATGATGATTCACTGCCTGATGTGCTTCCACCGCCAGAAGTTGTTGCCATCAGACTAGAATATTTGATAATATGTTAGTTGAATTTTGTTAAAAATCATACTAATATATTAATAAAATTATACTCACGGTTTCCTTTTTCGTGATTCATCTTCACTATCAGTCAACCTTAAATCAGTCTCAAGATCACTAAAACATTAAAAAAAAATATA
The DNA here is from genome assembly GCA_022606485.1 of Agraylea sexmaculata. Lineage (NCBI taxonomy): Eukaryota > Metazoa > Arthropoda > Insecta > Trichoptera > Hydroptilidae > Agraylea > Agraylea sexmaculata. Next base: position 175,056 of record JAGTTH010001233.1, on the reverse strand, counting down.
TTACAACAATCTGATATGTGAACAAAATCAAATTATTTTAAGGGAACTCACGATGATAGTCTGGGATTGTTATGCCGGTCGACATCTGTAACAAATAAATTAATTCAATTTAATTTAATATTCAAGCAGCTTATAATAAGAAATTTAAAAATATTAGGGACCGGTTTTAACATTAATTGTTTAATTTTTGTGCAATATATTGTATAAAAACGAAGCTCGAAACTAATATAGAGAACACACATGCAGTAGGGATTTTATTATAAACGAACCACTGTTTTATAATAGACAAAAACGTAAAAACAAAGGATCCGATCTCGTGATTTTGCGATTGCTTTAAAAAAATGATTTACGAAAATTAATTTGTTACAGTCCTCACGAGTGTTCGTCGGAAATTTTTAATAATTTAAACAAATAAAAAGAGCGGTTACTTCTCAATGGCGGTAAACAGAAGCCGGCAGTAACACATTTAGTAGAGTTTATTTATGTTTACGACTTTTGTGGACACGAATCGGTCCCTACGTACGACAAATTGACGATCCGAGACGAGCTCTCGGATTTATTTATGGATATTTTGTCATTGTGAGTGTTGTTTATAGAGAAGAAGTCCACATTCTTCGGGGAGAAATGCTGACAAGGAAACAACTCTGTGGGGCGCCAGAAAGTCCATTCAAGTACAACGATGCTTGACTTATTAAAAATACTCATTTAAATTTTTATACCCCTCTTTGTGCAAACAGCAACCACACAATTTTTTTTTATAGAGCACAATTGACATTTGGCTAAATAGAATTCTTTTGAATTGAAATGCTGAAGAGTCGAATCGAATCGACACGAGCTATTGTGATGATTTCGTAGGAATTCCAAACAAAAAGAACAGAAACAACAGGATCGTGTGAACCTGGAAAGACGGATGCTGAGCAAGACTGAGGGTCGGACACCGAGTAAATAATAAATCTCAGACCAGTCCTGTAATTATGCGTTGAAAGGTTCACAAGTTACACTTAATACAAGAATGAAGCGATTCAAAAAGCGTAAGCATTGAATTAAATAAATATTATTTATATTAACACATAATCACCGAAAAATATCTACTTATAAACACACCTTTCTATACAATAAACATATGAAAAATTAAATAATTTTCACTGGGTGTGAAAGAGACGAATACATTTAATCTGTATTATTCTACCGAAATATTTAACTGGATGTAATAAAAGCAACACACACGTTTATTGTTAAAAATTTCGCCGGAAAAAAATGTTACGCGAAAGTGTTAAGGTTATTAATGGGCTAAACATTTTTCAATTTAAAAATGTTTGTGATATTCACGTTTTTATTATTGCTTCATAAGGCCACTGAGTCTATATTGTTGTAAACATTTCGGTGGGACATGGCCACGACAGTGTTGCTACTTTATATCATCTAATTACAGACAGACGCGGTTTTTCTGCCTTCAAGTGCAACTAAAAGAGTTGTTTATGTAATACTAATGTAAATGAATTAATTCAATGATTACTTTCTAACGGATAAAGGTATTTTTTAAAGACTAACATGTTCCAATCTAAACCAAACCTACTGGCACTTGAAGGCGCTTCGATTATAGACACCTTTTAAACTGTACAATAAAAAATAATTTGGGATATTGCAATTGTTTTATTTGACATTGAGACAATTTGTAATCGATAATTTTGAAAAGAGTATACAGACAATAATAAAACAATATTATTAGGAAGTATTTAAGCAGGCAGCACTTATCAGTTTTATGTTATACTTAAAATATTGTTTGTATGGGTTATCTCAAAGTGTGTTTAATAGCGCAGAATATAAAATGTATGTAATCATCACTATTTTGAATATAATACAGTGGAACCTTGACATACGAGTAAATTTCGAGATACGAGCATGGGTCTGAAACCTTTTTATTCTAAACAGCCTACATGTGAGAGCGAGAGAAGTTTAGCAAAGAAGGAAATATAAAAGCACTGACGAAAATTAAGCAAAAGTATCACTTTATAAATCTAATTTGTTTCTTTAATTTCCCGTTTTGGTTATGTACAATAAATATTTTTTTGCTAGTACTTTTTGGGGGGTTGGAACGGATTAATGGCAGTATGGGAAAATTTAATTCGAGTTACGAATTAAGCCAACACCATCGATATAAATGCCTCACAACTTGATGTATAAATATCAAGATGGCGGACATATGCGTAGGGTCTGAGTGAGATGATTGATTCTGATTGGTGTAGCCTCTGTCAAACTCACTGTTCCGTACTCCATTCCGATCACTTGTCAGGCCTACAAATATCTCGGTGGTTCCGATTAAACTCGTATGTCAGCAATTTAAAAAATAACGGCCATTCCAAGACGTTGATAAAAACCGGCTATTAGGGTTAGGAATTGCATAATGCGAATATTAAATTATTATAATTGAATACGTACAAACTCCACGTGCTTCAGTCAAACGAGTGGTGGTTGAGACAGGACAAGGGAAGTGTAACGGATTCACCGAGACGATCATAGTAACTGAGAATCTTGTGAGTCAAGTCGGGGATATTATAGTGAGGGGCGGCCAGGAGAGGCAGGTGGCCCCGCGGATGTGGCAGGTGGCGGAGCCCCGAGACAGATGTGATAGACAGAGAGCACGCGACTAAACTTATTTCACAACAACTGTTTAAAGTGACGACAAATCGCAGACACACGGGTAAATAAGGAAATTGACTACATCGAGATTTATAATAATCGGAGACCTTTCATGTTTGAGCGTTAGAAGCTAAACTGGCGGCGCATACGCAATTCATTTTATCGATCTAATGCCCCCCTACTTTTAAAATCACACACAATTGTATACTCACAATATTCATATACAACATACATGCACATTAAACTGTGCAAACAATTGCGACCCTACTTGTCGATGTTAATTTGACAAAAAGAACTTCCCAGGGGTTGTGGAAGACTTGTGTAAATTACCCCTCAAACATATTATTAAAAACAGATATATTTTTAATTAATTTTACTACTGGCAACACTGCATCAGGACCAAACCTCGGCCAAGATCGTGAAAAAAAACAGGTCTTGAATTACATTAACAATAGTAGAATAGAAAATTAAAGATAGTAAACATAAGAATATAAAAGAACAAGGATTAACAATTTAGTTTAAAAAATTTGAGAGGAAGAGGTTGTAAAAGTCAAGATGGTGGAAATGTAGGTTATTATGTTATAAAATGTATTATTCTATTTAAATTCTCCCATATTAACACAACGATCATAAAACATAATAAAATAACTATTATTGAAATTTGCATTCAATTTTATAATTTGTCCCGTGAAAATAATAATTGATGTATATAATTTTGTGTAAATATCAAAGAGTTAAAACAAAATAATAAAGCAAGATTATTGATGAAATCGTTGCAGAGCTCGAATACGTCAAAGCCCTTCATTACACACACTTGGACTAGGTTTGATCAGAACAAATTACAAGATCGACCAATACTTTCCAATCTGTAATACACAATCATGAAGCATGTTTATTTAGATACAAGATACAATTTTTTTATTTAGGCATGTAAAATAATTTTTGGAATTTAATTTGAAATAAAATAGGATACGTTATATCAATACTCATTGTAGTAATTTAACTTGAAAGGATGTATTGTACCACTCAACCAGACATAAAATATTTATATTGTGAAGGGTTAAATTGAATATAGAGGATTGGTTAAAAGTAAATATAATAAACGAATTCTATAAATATTTTTTTAGTCAAAATTAAGCACAAGTGTGAACGTCATTTCGATATGAAGTAAATTTTCTTATATTACGTATATCACATATGTTCTGCATGACACCCATTTTTTTTAAGAACACGTCTTTCCAATTTGATTTTTTATTTATTCAGAAGTTTTTGTCGATTGTGACTTATTGCACAAGTGGTATTTCGGAACGCCCGATTTCAATGCAGCTCAGTTTTCCTCTTATTTGCTTGTAATAAAAGGTCGCGTGTTCGTAGTTCACAAAGTGTATATTTCCTGCAATTTCTCAAAGGCAATTCCAGTCCATCCATATATTTCATATAGTGTTATGCGTATTTGTAGAATATTTTATGTGTACACGTTTTCCAATAAGCAACATTTCCAGACAAAACCTTTCGCCGGAAGGAACGACATGTTCCACTTATGAAAATGTTCAACATTGTAATTTAGATCTCAATGTATGTTAAAAAAATATCCAGTACAACACCTGTTGTCCATATTAAGGATCGGAGTATTCTTTGTGGTAAATATTATTTTTAATATGATATTAAGGAAGCATTGTCTAAAATGAGGTCAGATAAATAGTCTGTTGTATGTCTTATGTAGAGCAAATCTTTAGACACGCGAAGAGGCGAACTGACTTATCACAAATGGTTGCGATTGGTGATATAACAGTTTCGCAGTGTGCCCAATAATCGCTAATCATTGATAAACTGGTTCGAACTCCCAAATCAAACACGATTAAAAGCAGAAAAACCATCTCTTTATAACATCAAAATGGATAAATAATAAATTGACGATACTCAAATTAGACTTAGACTTAAGAGAATCTTTTACAACCAATATTTGATAACAAAAAAGTGGATTTGGGAGCATTTAATTATGAAAGCCTCAATTCCTCTACAAAAATATAGTAAACCTTTAACCTGGTATTATGTATATAGGGCCGTATTTGATATAATAGTTTGTTAGTGAGTCGTGTGTGTACGAATAGACTAGAGCTTGGTAGTATTGGTGCACAGGCATACACTATTATATAATACCTCAAGACAAATAATTAATAAATTTCCAGGTTGTCAATCTTAAAAATTCAAGTTTTTTAAAACATATGTATGTAGTGGACGTATTGGCTGTTTCTCTTAAATATTGATATAGGGTATCGTAAAAAATAAATATGTCTGCCATGTTAAGTTTAAATTATATTAAATATAGTCTCAGTTTTTTTTTCATTTTTTTATTAAGAGAAAACAGTCCTCTGAATTACCAGAGAACCTACATTTCTGATGGAGCTTTTTTGAGAGGGATTTGTTAGACACAACAACGTGTTAATTGTCTGTCGGTGATGAAATTCATTGATACAATAATAAAATATCAACTCACAAACAACAATTATAATTAAAGCTAATATGGCATATTAATAATATTAAATAAAAGCCAAACGTATATGTTTATACCAAAGTGTGCTTAACTTAATAATGAGAACAAATGATTTTAAAGAAAAAAAAAAATTATCTTCCCAAATGATATAAGTCAGTGATTTTAACTATTACTAGTTACACAGGTCACCGACTTAATAAACAGTATTTACCTTACAATACACGAAATCAGAGTAAACCAGGATCAAGACGATCGATCAGGATTTTATTAACATTATTCCCTATCTCCCAGTCGTAATAACCGATCAAATCAATTTAATAAAATTGGACTTAAGCGGGATTTGAACCCATGACCAAAGTATTTGTAGTTTTGTAGACGCGTCTTATAACACTGGTATATTATATAACACCTGTATCATAAAAAATATGAGCGGTGAAAGATTTTGTGTAAAGATGTAGTGGATGTAAATTTATAAGACTGAAGTGGTTTCGGGGGTGAGAATAAATGGTGCAATTTATAAGAACGGATAAAAATTGTAGGCGGTCACACAAAAGGTACAAAAACCTACCGCAAATGGAGGGCATATTGCTAACACTTGAGGTCGTTTTCGATAAATAGCATAAAGTCGAACAACCCCTCTGACCGACGAGCTTGCTTCAGACAGGGTGAGAAGAGATGTATGTAAATATTATATATACAAGTGGTGTACACACCCTCACCTTATATCATCTTCACTTTGAAAATAAAATCGATAAAAAATCATCTATACAAATGCGTATTTTAAAATTTTCCTCCTTACTGTAATAATCTACAAATCTTGTGATTTAATTCTAAAATATACATACGCATACAGATTATTGAACTCACATAACGAATATCACCATTTGATTTCGAATTCTACCTAATCCTCGTAAAAATATGATCGTTGAAATTACTAATTAAGGTTAAATTGTGAGTTGTTGGTTATTTGTAAAAAAAGTTTCTATTGATTTTAACACGGCGAATAAAATTGTATAAATGGTTTAGCAATACTTTTCGTTTCTGATGTTTATTAAGCAACTAATATTATTGTTTTACGATGTGACCAATAACGGCCGTCTTTACTCTACTATTATTAGAAACAAAGATTAATCCATCAGACAGTTTTATAATTAAGCATTTAAAATAATTCCAGCAATTTTGCAAAAGTATAAATTTGTTACTAATAGTCCGAAGTTTGATAATTTTATCTACCTTACTAAATAAAAATATTGTTTTGTAAAAAAATATGCTCACTTCACAAATCACAATTCAATGGTAAAATTGCCCACTTTTATTGTTAAGTAAATCACCATTTTAAAAATTGATAGAATGTTTATTTTGTTAAGTACGGAAATTCTAATAATATAGGAATCTTATTTATAAAGATATTATATGAAATTTTGTATATTAAAGGAAAGCCAAGCCAATACTGCAAATAACAAAGTATTTAACAGTGGCACGTCGATATACGTCTTTATAAAGAAGCACATTTTTTATAAAGGGTGGACTTGAAATAACCGAGAATATTTTAGGGGGTGGTGAGGTATCGAAAGAATAATAATATTAGTTCTTTTGGAATCGAGTTTGGGCCACCATCTTGAAATCAGCTGTTTCTGTAAAGTACTAATTAGTGACTGTTACGTGTGTATTGTGTCTGTTATACGTAATTAATATTATTAATATTTTTTTAATTAATAACAAAAAAAATATTTAATATTTTCTTTCGCTTATATTTGCGATAATCTTAACACCCCTTAAAATATTCTCAGTTATTTCAAGGCCACCCCTGTATAATTAATATCGTGAATTAAGAATTTATTTTTAATAATATTACCTTAGGTCAACCACCCCTTGTTGTATCTATTGAAAGGAATTAGCAGCCGTATGTCAAATATATTCGTGATACGAGATGCAATTTTATGTACAGAACTCAGAGTAATAAAAATAAATGCAATTAGGAATGTGAAATTTCAAATTCCTGTTGGCATTTCATAATATTATTATCTCAAAATCATTTCAAATATATATTATATGGTAATAGATAAATAATTTTTCGTTTTATATATTTATTATTATTTTAAATATTTGTGATATAATTTCATATTTGTAATCGTTATGTGGTATTATTAGATCAATTAATTAAATTTTGTTAAAAAATTTAATTTTGCAAATAAAAATGAGTAATATACTTTTGGAACATAGTACGTCAGGTAGTCAAAATTCCTGTGAAATTCGCTTCCTCATAGTTTCATACCACTTGAAGGCGGTGGCGCGGCAGTATACTTCTGTCTCGCCTCCACTTGTATACATCATATTTAAAAATAGAGAACAATAAGACGTTCTCAGTTCCCTAAAACTGATTGTGACACTATTATTTCCTTGCTCTGAGGTACAGAATACTAAATATAGCGAACTACCAATAAGAACCGTTTGCGGGATATTTTTTTTAAACATCGTAAAGGATGGATTTTAGAAATATAAAAGTCCCAGCACAATATTGAACTAATTGATTGATATAATAAGTGTATGGGTGTTGGAATGTCTGGCATGTCACGATATGGACCGCGGATGTTTCTCACGCTGCCACTCACTACTACTACTATTCTTCTTCCCCGTCTCATGAAGCAGTTTACTATGATATTATTATGTACATTATGCTCCCTGTAGGGGGTTTGACGATCGGCTACAACTAAACCAGACATACATTTCAATATCAAAGGATTTAGTGTTACAGTGTACAATTGAACGACTATACTAACACTAAAATATTTTGTTGTAAAATTGCCATGTGCCTCTGTGGGATAATGTACAAGAAAAAAAATTAGCCGAGTGGGCGCCCGAAACAAGTTTTAAAATTTAACACTGTTGCATTTGTATAGTTAAAATTCAAAAACACACCTATCCGCCGATAACCACCGATATAAATGCCTCACAACATGATGTATAAATATCAAGATGGCGGACATTGGCGTAGATCTGAATGCGATGATTGGTCGAGGAGAGAAACTAACCGCATCGGATTGGTGTAGCCTCTGTCAAACTCACTGTTCCGTACTCCATTCCGATCACTTGTCAGGCCTACAAATATCTCGGTGGTTCCGATTAAACTCGTATGTCAGCAATTTAAAAAATAACGGCCATTCCAAGACGTTGATAAAAAACAGTTATTAGGATTAGGAATTGCACAATGCGAATATTTAATTATTATAATTGAATACGTACAAACTCCACGTGCTTCAGTCAAAGGATTGGTGGTTGAGACAGCACAGGGGAAATTCATCGAGACGATCATAGTAACTGAGAATCTTGTGAGTCAAATCGGGCATATTATAGTGAGGTAACTATAGCCCAGTCAAATTAGGGGTTTACCTCGGAATTTTAGCAAAGAAGCTGTATATTTGGTTAATTGGATTTGCAGATATTTACAGCATAATTTCATATTAATAAAATAAAATTATTATCTTTTAAATTAGGCCATCTTCTCAGGATCAAATCACATTCAAATGATTGGAAATAAATACAATCGTCAAATAATAAATGTATTACGGGCAGTACTCAAAAACCTCAAAACAGAAAAGTGAAATCGCGAAATATTTGATGATCTTTATGATTTTCGATTCGAAGGTTTATTTATGCATTAGTTTGTTTTTCAATCGAAATCAATATCAAGTATTGAGTTTACATTTCAGGAAATCACCACAAATCTGGAAGGAGACACTCTATTTGGATTTTACTAATATTCATCCCCCTGTCTTCTATGAATCGATTAACATGATATAATTATTGTAACCAGCCTCTGAGAATTTTATGAGACGTCATTTAAACATACGAATATTATTAATTGATGGGTATATTTTTTCTCATATTATTCAGGATATAACTTTCCTTACGATATTAATTTTATTTCAAAAAATTTATTATGGAGCTACATGCATTTATGTGAAAACAAATAACACTGTTCGGTTATAAAATAATTGAATTCACTCGTTTACAACTGCAGACTACGTGAGACCGTTTTGATTTATGAATCGAGACATATAAACACGAGTATCAGTCAATGGTTTCCTTGTGATATTGCAACCCCCTTCATAGTTGATACTGTTAAATGTGATGCGATAAAAACTCAATGGGCAATATTAGGAAATTAGATTGGAAAGGGGGGTTGTCATACGATGGGTGGGCTTTTTCCTCTTATTTATTGTTTGGGGTGTATTCGTATTGTATACTCGCTTCCATTATTGGATCGATCCGACCACAGCACTTTCATGTTTGCTTACAAACACTTATTAGTATTGTATACGAAAGGGATAGATTTGACATGTTTTTAATTTATTATTATGAGCCAATAGGATTCGTGATGGTCAGTGGAATAACCTCGAGCAATAGTGATGCTGATGATGATAGTGTTGGCCATTGCGTGTTACCTGTGACTGGCGAACCGTTAAAATCTACCAAACAACGTTACATCAAACGACGATGGGGCTTCACCATTAACTTTTATTAAGACCTTATATGATTGACTTCTAATGTACGTACTTACATATATTTATTTAAATATAATATATACAAAAAAAAAAAACTCTAAAATTTGACAATTGCTCTATACACATTATTAACGAAGAGTAGTCCCAAATTAATCCACGGTTTCGATAATCAAGGATTAGGTTAAAAAAAAATTTTTTTAGATCTACGCTATAAGTGACACCAGTGGACATCGTTTTAGCCTGTGCTGTGGATCGAACCCGAGAGTCTCACTCACGAATTTGTCACACTAACCAAAATACAGCTGTCATAAATAGAATAAGATGAATGTTGATATGATCAAAATATAAACAAATCATATCAGAAATCTTTTTGTAATAATGGGGGTGAAATAAGAAGGGATGGATGTATAAAAGAATTGTAAAAAGCGACAGGTGATGATGAAAAGACACCAAATGGATTCATTTTTATTGTTTATTATTATTTTATTTATATGGTAAAAAATCTTTTGGTACCCACAAAAAAGATATCAATGAAATTTAACACGCGTAGAATTTATTTACGATACAAATCGCAGGACAATAGCAAGATTTAAGATATGTGGTCAAAAGACAATATTGTATTTTCTTACATTGTGTTTGGTATGTGAAAGTTTGAAGAATATAAACGGGCAAGTCGCCATCAAAATGAATGCATCTAACAATAATTTTAAGCAAATGCTTTATCATAAACAAGCGTTTTCCGTTTTACCGTGAAACGATCTTCCACTCACTGCCGTTTTACATGCGAAACGAACTGTGGATTACACACCATTATTTTCATTTACTGGCGACAGATATTCTGATTTCCGCATTTCAATAATAGTAAAAAAAAATCTTCAACAGCATAAAACGCGTCGATCTAATGTCACAACAGTGTATGTATAGTAGAAAAAAAATTACATCTTGGATCTTATCATATGGAAAATATCAATATGTCGAACCAAGGAGATGAGTTTGACAGAGGTAACACCAATGGTCTCAGAGGTGTAGTTGTTGCAAGTTGTATGGCCTGCCAATACAACGGTGGTAGCGATCTTACTCATTATACAAGTCTTTAATTTACTTACAAATATTTAAAAAGAAATTTTTTTCTTATAAACAAATAATTGGTTAGTCAACGATGTTAATGAACTACGCAAATTAAGTGAGCATACGATACTAAATTCATATACTCACCCATTAAAATTATCAGAATATTCCCAAACTATCATAAAAAATATTTAAAATGATTAGTTAAATAATTTTTAACCAATATGTATATTCGGTATTCTTATACATTTAAGGGAAACGCTTTCATCTGATTTAAAAGAAACCTTTAGAATTTTTTTGAAACTGTGGGTCAACTTAATTTTCATTTTTTTATTAATATGAAAAATAAGCATTTAGATGTTTTGGATAAATTGGATATGGTCTTAATAAAACGGGTCAAATGATTTTTTATAGTTTTAGAATTTTCGGTTATTATTAAAGATTGAATGTATGATGTTAGTATCGTATGGCAACACTGTTTACTTAATTTGCGCAGTTCGTTGATTTGTAATAAATATAAAAATAATTTGGCCCTTATTAAACATTTTTTTTGTGGTTGTGTTGGCAAGTCTTTAAAATATTTGAAGTTCAATTAAAGACATGTTGTATAGTAGTGTTCAAATGAACGAGATTAAAGTTTTGTTGGGTGTAATAAAAGTGTATCTTGTATGTACATACATATGCATACGTGTACGTGATGATAAACAGTCATAAACCCGAAAACATAAATCCTAAAACCCCTATTTAGATATTAAGCAGTAAAACTCATCGTTTTCTTAACACGATATGGATTCAACAGATGTTCGCCCAAGAATTAATCTTTAAATTACAATCTTCAGATTCAAATTTCAGTGTTAAAAAGGTGTGTTTTATTTGTAAAAGCTTTCGATGTATATTTACATGGTCGTATCTTAGGACATAAATATAATAGAGGCATTGTGACGACACGGCGACGAATAAAAAAGATAACAATGAAGGGTAAAGGTCCACGGACAATAGACGAAATTCGAGAGATGGGTTTTTTTTAATAAAATAAAAAGTAAAATGCGTCCGTGTGGGCCGAGGCCAGGATATTGTATCGAGTGTCGGGGAAAGGAAGTTCAATTATATATTGAGAAATTTATTAAAAAAAACATGATTACGAGTGACAATTCGGATAAAAAAATATACAAATTTGAATTCACATAAAGGAAATTCGTGTCTAGACTCTAGACCGTGGCACATTATCTTCAATGGGTCATCAATCGTCAGGATATTAATTAATATTCCAGACGAGCAGCTGTACTACACATAATCATTGCCATCTCCTGCTTGTCTTGGAATCCGAAACAGTAAGAGACAAGTACACAAAAACGGACGTATCAAACATTACAATGGAATAGAGTACGAACAGTTCACTGAACTGTCAATGACGCAAGGCAACCTAATTAACAAACAAAAAAACATCAAAATGTACGTATATTTATATTTGTAGAGAATGTAAAGTGTCTTCTGATAATTGAAAGCCATAAAGCTTTCACGAGCCAAGCCGAAGTGACTGAAAATAATACCTCAAGTAAAATATATACAGGGTCGCTTCAAGTATTGCACAATTGTTACAAATTGCGCTAAAATTTTACTAATGAAATTCATCCCAAATCATAGATATGAACATTAGATATCGCATTGTATATAAATAATTCGTGTCAATTTCGCGTGAGCCCGTATTGTTGTACTCTTCTCTCCTATTCGATAAAGGCATAAGTGTGTCTCCCTCACTCAACACATTTATAGTGACCACTGAGAGTGTCGTGACAATACTTTGGCGATTAAAACCACATAATATTTATGAGCCAAGATGTATTTGAGTGTATGTTTGAGTCCATATGACATGTAGTAAAGGACAATGCATTTACCCATTTTACTGTGAAATATAACTGAAGATATGAAGAGACATGTTTACAGTATAATGTTTGCCAGTTAACTCATGTTTTTGGCCACTTGAACTAACCACGCACTTAGCCACTCATGCGATATCTTATGTTTATAGCTATATCCCAAATATAATTTTAACATTTTGAAACGATCATGTATATTATTAGGACATAAAGAAGACAAGGCGGGCTTAATGTGGCATCTAGTCAGAAAAGGGTGAAATGAGGGTGGTTGAAAGTTTGGAAAACGACAATTAGCGAAGGGACCGATGGGGCGGGATCACCGTTTCAGTAAATTATAATAAAGATCTACCATTTATGTTTACAGATCAAATGTCAGAGGCCTAATAAATAACAATATAATAATAGTCTTGCGATGTGACCAATTATCACAATCTCAAGTTTGACATTTATATTATAAACATAATAAATAAATAGTAAATGGATGTCATTAACACAAATACATATCAACAAATTGATGAATTATTTCCATATTCATATATTACTAAATGACTGAATAATAATAAATAAGCTTCTGATATACATAAATACAATTTGGGTTTAAATAATTAGTAGCAACTGATTCGTTTTTGTGTTAAACACCCATCGAATGCCAACTTTAGACTATTATTAACAAATCGAAGGCTTTATAATTATATATATTTAGAGGGTTCTTTATAGAAATGTAGGTTGTTTAATAATTTATTTAATGCCCCGAGCAGCTTTTTGGGAAGGATTTCACAAATTTTGTTTTTTTTTTAGATGGAACAACGTGTTAATTAATTGTCTGTTGTTGATCTTAACTATTACAAGTTATACAGGTCACCGACTTAAGAATCAGTATTTACACTCAGGAAATCAGAGTAAACATGGATCAATATGATCGATCGGGATTATATTAATATATTACAAATCTCCCAGTCGTAATAACCGATCAAATCATAATATTTTTTACTTGGGATTTGAATCCATGACCAAATAGTATTCTAAAATATTAAAAAGTAAAATTGCGCAAAAATATGTTAATTATTAAAAATGTTTATTTGGATTTTATGTGTATATGTTTTTGTGTTTTTAACATTAGGTTGGGCCGGACACGTGGAAAGAGCAGGAGGGATAGTATCGGAAATACTATCCAGCAAGCCTGTGGGTAAGAGAAGGCAGGGTAGACCTAGGCTAAGGTGGGCGGACGAGTTCTATAAGGTAGTTAGGAGTTTAGGTATTAATAACTGGAGGAGCATTAAGTGGAAGATGCTGGTGCGGGAAGCCTTGGTTCATCACTGAACTGGAGTGCTTATGATGATGTTTTTGTGTTAATAAGCCATCGAAATAAAGGGGTTAATAAAAGCGTAGTCATATAAAAAAGTCACGAATAGCCGCCATTGTCAACACGGATAATCCACCATTCAACAGGTCTACTCCGATAAACCATATAGACTTTGCACGTGTATCATATAAATATTTAATTCCAAATTTTTATAAAATGGCATTGTTTTGATTTAGCACGTGTGCACGTCAGAGGTATCCCACGTGTAATCACATACACACATCACTTATCGATAATGGAGACAAACCTTCATTAACACACATGTCACATTCACTAATTGTAATATTCAACTAATACGGGAGCAATGTGATGCGGTCCCGCCGAAGAACACTTCACTTCTAATGGTTGGCGCATACAAAGAAAACAATATAAGGCCGTACTCTGCTCTCTTCTTCCCCTCTCCGTGCCGCCATCACTACTATACACTGTGCCACCGTGTCTGTATACAGTTTTACATGACTGTGTGTCTGTGTCACAATTACACCCGTCACTCTCTACTGTGCTTGCATCGAGGCCCTTGCCCTTACCATTTACAGGGTTGAACAGAATATCTACGATCATCCACTCCAAATAAGGGATTCATTTATTTTGACAATATATTCAAAATCAATATTTCAATACAACATGTCTTTTATTCCACTTAAAATAATTAAATCTAATGAATGGTACATTAAATGTAACACAACCACACCTTCATTAATAGTCCAAGCCGGCTAGTGAAATTTTTCAAGTTTTAATTATTATTTTAAAAAGTTTGAGAATCTATGAAACAACAATAGTACGTAAACAAGAACATAACCTCAAACGGTCAGACACCTGAGACATTATAACAACATAGTGTTATACAATTAGTTATTGTTGATGCAAATACGGTCAGAGACCTTAGGCGTTATGACAGCATTATTTTGTCACACTTGTTGTTGTTATTCATTTGAACTTGACTTTTGTTTTTGTTATTCTATGATGACATCATATATTCACTCATTATAATAACCGAAGATTCACAAACTGTCATAATTAATTATTTTATTATTATTAAATTTTTTTATACGAAAAAAATCTGAGGGCCCTTTTGGTATATTTTTTAATGATTATATTGGAATTACATATTCGCCTTCAATTTATTTGAAGTTATTATTAAGAAGGTTGTATATATTAAAAAAATGTTTGTCGTAATTCATTGTCTGTAGGCGATCTTAACTATTACTAGTAACACAGGTCACCGACTTAATAATCAGTATTTACCCAACAATACAGAAAATCAGAGTAAATCTCCCAGATGTAATAACCGATCAAATATTGTTTTACTTGAGCGGGATTTGAACCAATGACCATAGAATTTGTAGCCACGGGGTATAACGCTGGTATAAATACATTGAATAATTGATAAATATGTCAAACAAAGCCTTACGCGATCAATTTATAATAAAAAAAGCCTTACGATCATTGTGTAATATGTGATGTCTATTGTATGGCGGCTCTGGCACAATGCACTAACGCGTTATAGATTTAAACCAATGTGACGTTAGATATAATAGTGTAATGAGAGTATGTGCGTGCGGTGCGTATACGAATAGAGCTGATATACACCAATAATACCAAGCCCTAGTCGGCCAGCTCTATTCGTATACGCACAAATACTATCAGCGCTTGCACGACTCACTAACGCACTCTCATTACACTATTATATACATATTGATAAGATTTTTTTGTACTAATCAGATATTTATTAAAATTTAAATACAAAAAAATCATTTCCGTCCTCGATATAAAATCTTATAATCAGTTGATAATTCTAAATAAAAAAAACGATCAAGTAGGGAGAGTAGGTATATATCCAATTATTGAAAAATTAAAACTGATAGCCCTAGGCATGACCAAAAATGCCAATAAAAGGTGGCATTGAATGAAGTGGAGCGTAGAGGGGAAGAAAAACGTGGACAGATGCGAGGAGAAACATCGGTCATTACTATAATAATAATGATGGTGACGTTGAAAGGTCGTATTAAAACGATCACATCATAGGTTGTTTCAATTATATGTTTAGATTTACTAAATGATAATGAATGATTATATCGAGGTTGGGGTACGTGCGCCTAAAATGCTACCGACCAAGGAAGAGGAGCTTCCGCCCCACCAAGGAATGGATAACAAACGGTCACAGGATGTAATAGCTTTGTGCTTATTTAATAAAAGACGGAATATTTGTTATTTATTTGCCAGCCTGAAATATATATATATATATATACACACATATTGGAAGCGATAAAGTTCTTTGTTCACATCTATGGCAACGTCGCATGCATAACTCTGATTGATGACACTGACTCCGGTCATTACATTTCGTCAGATTCTAATCAATTACATATTTCATTAAATAACTATCCGCAAAGACTGTAAAATATTATTGATCGAAAGATGTGAATTTTATTGCACAAGCTCATGAGGATGTGCAACATCAGTCGAATATAATACTATCACACATGCACATTACAAATAATTTATAATAAATAAATAAATACCGTGACGCCTTCCCTATTGACGGGAGTCCCTTCATAAGGGGTTGGCCAGGTCACCTTGGCCTTTACGGGAGAATATAGTAGAGATGGTTTCCCAAGCCACCACACAGCAAAGAGTACTTAAGATCTAGTTTGCTAAGCTAGATCTACCAAGTGACTCCGGTGCCGTGAATCGAACCCGGGAGTCTTCACTCACGAATCCGTTACACTAACCACTGGGCCACAAGGCGGCTCTAATAATTTATTTAAGGGTCCAAATCTGATAGTAAGATGGTATTGGTTTTTCTTATTCGGGTATTGATCGAAACATTTCGACGGGCCATGGCTCCAACAGTCTGTCGACGTAAATAATGTACCCGTTTTAACTTATACAACAACAAACTTTCAATAAATTATTTCAAAAATAAATCATTATTATATATGATCCTGCCTTATCATAGACCTTGTCCAAGAGGGTGGAGAAATAGGTTTTAAATTCATCACAATAGTAGAGCACTGCGCGGCCTATATTTTTAATGTAGACTGCTTTATTTTGGTAAAACGGATATTTTTTTCTTAAATTTGCATTCAAATTTATAGTTAATTCTACGAATAAATTAATTGATGTATATCATATCGAGGCTATACTGCCAAAATGCACTAAGTCATATTTCAAAGTTTTGAGATAATGGCGAAGTAGTGAAAATAAGTCACAGTTTTAACAGAACTATAAATTTATTGTATATATGTTTTTGGATAATTTACAATGTAGTATAAGTCAATGACTTCTTTTATCTTTCTAAACATAACGCAATTATAAAAAATACCTCTATTTTAACTACCAGAACTAACTCACTAACAGAAACTAAAAATGTAAATTTGACTTAGTTATTTTTTTCTCTCCCAAAATATTGATGATACGACTAAGTGCGTTTTGGCAGTAGATAAAGTAATAAAAACATGTACAAATTCATCCCTAACTCAAAATCGTCAAAATACCCACATTAACAGTATACCCTTGATTTTATGTTTTGTGTAAATATCTATAATATTATAAAGGTAATCGTTGCAGAACTCGAATACATCAAAGCACTTCACTTATTATTTAAATGATAATTATGTTCGTAATAACAAACAAGGGTTTAAATTGCCTGTGCTCTTAAGAATTCATAGATTTCAGCAATATTCGAATGAAATGTATGTATTTAAAATAAATTTCAAATTATAATAATATTGGAGGCAATATAATAAGTGCAAAAAATTAAATATCTCTCAGTAATATGTTTAATAAAATAAAATTAAAAATAACCTAGTTGATTATAATTTCCGTTCACACCTGTGCTGCATAAATTAATCAGTATGTATTAAAACAATAAATAGAACGAGTTGTGAGTGTAAAAAAGTGACCAGATGTCGATATAGTGTCGGCAGTATGTGCTAGGTTCATTGCCCTGACAATCATTGGTCGTCATCAGGATGAACAGTTCCTATCCAGGATACGGAAACTGGAGCAAACTAATTATAATGCAGATAATATTGCATTCCACGCAGAGTCTTATTTTTAAAATAAATAAACAACGGGTTTAAATGCTGAATTATTTGAATAGTTTTGTGATGATTCAAACAATCGTAGTTAATGACTAAAAATATGTATATTATGAAGGCTTTTGAGAGTAATGACGGAAGTATCGTCTTGGACCAGTGCATCGTTTAAGAGGATAGTACTATGCGAAACTATATATTTCTCGGTGACTAAACACGAGTTAAATAATAACATACATTGCTATCGTGTGAAATATAAAAAAAAGGTGATTGATTGTATAATTAAATAGTAGAGGGACGTTGAATCAGTTGGCAAAACGAGAAGATGACTTGTCATCTTGGCTCGCGACTCGTTGTGATTGTTCCAATTCCACTAGGAACATCCATCAACACGACAGCAACTAAACTGTTCTATAATATCACATGTGACAGGAGAGGACCTTGAATAATTCTATTAAAATACACAAAAAAAAAACAATCGATAATATATGTTCCAAATAAATTAAAATATTTCATTATATTGAGTCCACCTTTCTCAACCTTTTGTTAAATTATATATATACAACGTGTTTAATTGAAGTTGAAATATTTTAAGGGAAGAATATTACGAAGAATTTATCGACACCTTCATTAATAAGGCCATTATATTTATTTAATATAAATTTTAAAATGTTCAAAAATACCTAGTTTTATGTAAAAATTTCACAACGAGGTCTGTCGATATAAATAGTATTGCCATTTACAAACAACGACTTTCATGATGTATAATAAATAATTTTAAAATCAATAAATCTTTTTTGTGATCGTTCCTTATCACAGACCTAGTCGAAGAGGGTGAAAAAACAGGTCGTTAATTGCTCACAATAGTAGAGCATTTAGCAGCTAACATTTTAATGTTTTATTGCTTTATTTTGGTCAAATGTATTTTTGTATATGAAATTTTGGATATCAATAAAAAAAATAAAAATACTATTTTTAAATTTGCATTCAACTTTATAGTTTATTCCGCGAATATAATAATTGATGTATTTCATATAATGTTTTGTGTAAATATGACATTTGGACTAGGTCTGCTTAATATTAAAACTATCATTATTTTTTATAATAAAATTGTCTATGCTTTAAGACTTCGAGAAGCCTCTTCTTTAGAATTTTCGAATAAAATGTATGTATTTTAAATAATAAGTTGTATAGTTCAAATGAGGCAATGGATAATTCTCACTTTTGGAAGAACTTCGTATGATATGAATAGATTTATCTGTAATCGGATTAATTCATATGGAGAAAACACTTCTATTTAAGTAAGTTCTTTCAGTTTCGTATAAATAAACATTCTTCAACTATGACAGAAAAGTCACAAAAATATTAATATTTATTTTTATTCATAAGAACATTTTTGACTATCGATATTTGTAATATTAGAACGCACAAATTATATTAGTTATTAATAATAATAGCTTTTATTTAATGGTGAAAAGAGAACAAGTTGAGGAGTTGGTTCGTCAGGATGTGGTTTAGTAATAAAGGACGTGCGGTTTAGCAGACATTATAGACTAAATGCGACTAGTTCCTTAAGCATTTTGTGGGAAATTTAATTGAATATACAATGAATGAAGTTTAAAAAATACAAGTTATATTGGCTTCGTGTAGCAGAAAACATGGATTATCTACCACAAATCCGATAATCCCTACACATGCACATAAATTAAATTAAATAAATGACGTTTCTGGAGCTAAAATTAAAAAAAATATAGTGGTATGATAATATGGCGGTGTTTGCCTTGGGATTGATTTTTCAAGGTAGAATCGCTTTTTTATATTAATAATAAACGAATTGTGCCCCCCCCCCTAACTTTATTCGTGTTCGTTTAACAAGTCTGTATCAAATAATATATCAAAAGAGGTGATTTATTATACATAAAGAGCGCTCCCGGGATTTTCCGGAATCATTCGGCCATTTCCGATCAAAACAAGGTGAATACTTGTCGATTTCTAAAAACAGAATGATAAATACATACAAAATAAGGGAATTCTTTATAGACATTTATAAAGTTTACGTGCCGGTGAATGCGTAGAATAATTTGAATATGTGTGTGTGTGTGTGTATTGAGATGTACACCAATCGGATGTAACATGTCTGTGTGTTCATTAATCTGTATACGGAAATATTATTATTGTATGTGTTTGTAAACAATGCGAGAAGGAGACGAGTGTATCGAGTGGGAGAGAGAGAGCGAAATAGACGGTCAGAGATAACAAACCTGTTGCGCTGTTTACACATCGCGAACAGTATGAAATTATTATTATTAATAATACTATGAGACGATAATAATTAAAAAAATATTTTTTAATTAAAATATATTAAATAGTTGTGAATCTCTGTTTAATGGTGTGTGTGTATTTATATGTAGCCGTGAGTACTACGCTGTGTGCATGTGTGTGTTTTGTAGTGAGCATGCGCAGTTGAATCGTGTGACGTCACGGAAAGATGGCGGCCGGCGATGCGCGCGCATTCTCAAAGGGCGCCAATCACGCGTAGTACTACAATTACTACGAAATACTACATCTGTAGTAATAATAATAACAATAATATTCCCTCACGTACGTAATGGCACAATGAAAAGTATTGAGATCTTTGGGTATGAAATAAAATAATATTTTAATAATTAAAAAAAAAATTATAAACGTGATATAATACAGTAAAAAATGCTTTCAATACAATTTGAAAAATATTGTATTAAGTGATGTATTAAAACAAATAATAAATTGCGGAGAAAGTCTAAGAAATATATTTATACTATGAGTGAAAGGGATCGTGTTCAAATCCCATTGTTGTTAATCAATTATGTGAAGGTATATTTAAGTAAACTACCATGCTTAACAAAAAGAGTCTTTCAAAAAAAATCACAATTTGTAAAAAATATGCAAAGTACATATTTATTTACGTACAAATCACAAGTCAATAGAAAAATTGCCCACTTTTATTGTATTATTGTAGTAAATCAGCATTAGAAATGGATAAAGTGATTATTTTACTCAACATTCGGTTATATTGAGAAAAAACGACTTATTATTATTATACATTATTAATAAATAAATATTAATTGGGGTGATTATGCGCGAAATAAAACATCTTTTAATCAATAAATTAAAGCCTTAAATATAAAAAAATAAGCGGTACATTATATCTTTATTAACTAATAAAAAAATATATCATAGTTCGTGGTTATCTCAAATAAATTATTTTTTTATAAAAATGCAATCCCGACCAAAAACTATAATGGAAATAAGTACGTTTCTCTGTATTGATATTTTTTTTACTGTCTGTTAGTAGAACTATATACTTTTTTATGGAATTTATAGATTTTATTTTACACAATATTATTTTCTTTAATGTGACTACCAACAATCCAAATTGGGGCAAATTATTGACTACCGTACTAAAAAAATGCAATTTTTATTTGCGAACAATTTTAATTGTTAAGTAAACCACCATTTTAAAAATGAATTAAGTGATTATTTTGTTATGTACGGTAATTAAATTTATCAGTAGGTAAATTTACCGATTGAAAATTTAAAAATATATAATATATTGATGCGTATAAAGCTTGGGATTCCTAGGCGTGCGTCGCCGTAAACGTACACCGTAAACACGGTAATAAAGTTAGTTTGCTGTACTTTTGATCGGTTTTTTGTTGATTAGTGCCTCGCCATTAACTAACAAAAAACCGATCATAAGTGTAGCTAAGTAACTCTACTATAATATTTACGGTGACGTATGCCTGGGAATTTATTACTTAAAACTTTTTGCCAACAGGACTTATACTTTGACGATAAAAAATGTATACTGATGATGGGCAGAATATAAATTATCTTAGAGTATTAGTGTGAACCACACCTTATGATAAAACCTCGATTATTTTTTTTCATTGCCTTGAAATTGAAATCTGCGCGAATCCTCATTATAAGGATTTTTCAATATATCCAATGCACATAAAATAATAAGAAAGTGTTTACATTTATATTAGTAATGTGCACTCATTCACAACTAGGTCGACGTCATACAAAATAATCGGATATGACGTCATAAGTATTGACATGTTATTATGAAGTGTTGAATGGTCCAGAGTGTAATACGACACGTGTAATACTCACGTGCGCAAGATCCCGTTTTCGCGGAACATCCTGAGTATCAACACTACGGGACACAAACACTACTCATTCATTCAACTGACAACTCATTGAACATTTACGAGCCAATGGTATCTTTTATGCAGTTCATCAATCAAATACGGTCACCATATTTTCAATATTAAAAAAATTATATTTATACAAATTAACAGTGGAAATTCGAAATTCTTAGGCAAAGACAACACGCGAATCATTTTAAGATTTTTTTCGATATTTATAAATGCATTTTTTATATTTTCTTGTTAATAAATCTACTTTATCTACAATTAAGCATAAAAATTACTGAAAATAAAACATAGAAGCCCGAACTGCCAAAATGTCACAAATCGTTTGATTATTATAACAAAAAAAAAATATACTTTTAATTCTGAATAAATAAATATGCTGTAGATTATTATTATTATTTTAAATATTATGCTATCCACAGTATTTCTCATACCAACAACTCTTCCAACACCTGGGTGAACACTTTTCCACCAATTCTGCTACCTACATGTTTCAAAGCGACCTCTAAAGTGATATATAACATATAAGTGATTGCTTCCTACACTTTACATTATTTAATATACATTTTTTTTATATATTTTGTATTTTTATATAATGTACTTAGCTCTTATGAGCGTTTATATGGAACTAAATAAATTATTAGACAGATGATGATTTATATATGAGGAAATTAAAAAAAAACATATATTTTATTTCCTTAAAATCGCATAATTATGTAAATAGTTATAATTAATCAAATCACGATAAATTCATACTGATTAACCGTTAAATACACGATGACTTTATATATGTGTATATTGAGGTTTGTTTCATTCATAAAAGGTAAACATAAATAAACGAATGCGATAGTAAAATGTAAAGAAGACGTGGGCAAACTCTTGAATGGAATCGTAAAGACGTGGGCATTCATATAATATTGAAAGCGGCATTTTAAAATACGCCATTCATCATAATATTATTAAGGGTTGCAAAATATTGTAAACACACGCAAAACATTTTACTTACGTTGTTTCGGTTGCGAATCAGTCTTTTGCTCACAAGTACTGCTTGGTTGAAGAGGTGCCTCGTTCAAACCCTGAAAAAATATATCGTTTATAAATATTACTTCGCTTAACGAATAAATGATAATTTTATTAGACCGAATAAACTTGTTTTAACCGAGGCG
This sequence comes from Agraylea sexmaculata, assembly GCA_022606485.1. Taxonomy (NCBI): domain Eukaryota; kingdom Metazoa; phylum Arthropoda; class Insecta; order Trichoptera; family Hydroptilidae; genus Agraylea; species Agraylea sexmaculata. Next base: position 151,707 of record JAGTTH010001233.1, on the reverse strand, counting down.
GATGATTGGTGAAAATAATTAATTACAATATACAAAATAAAAATTTATTTGTTTTATTCAAATCAACAAAATGATGATAATCTTAATAAGCACCTATCTATTTTTTTGTTTTAAAAATACTATTGAATACAGAAGAAGTTTTTTTACCTTGTTTATTAAAATAAATTGAAAAATTACTATGGTAATAAATGTATGTACATATATTATACATTGTTTTATCATCTTTTTAAAAAAAAAAACATCGTAACGCATTGGATTAGCTGTAAGGTTACGGTGGTTGTAATGTATGTATGTGAATAAATAAATAAATATCTAGCTTTATTATTAATATACTAGCGTAATTTTAATTGAAATTTTCAATTAGTCAATGTTTTTTATGTTCTGTTTGGCTTTTTTAATAGGAAGTTTCTATTTTGAGTATTAAATTTTTACTTTAAAGTTGTTTTTTTTTCAATCAGAAGAAGTATGAATTTTCAAAGTAAATTATAAATAAAATAAATTGATACGGCTTTCAGATGATGACAACACTCATCACAATATTTAAAAAGCGTGTCTCCCAATAAATACTGTTTTATTAGAATTGTTATGTATTATGAACTATTAAATATCTTTAATATTATTTTTCAATTGATTTAAAACTATTATTATTAAAATACCCGTTTCGAAATTTTTGATATGTATTAAAGTGTATAAAATATTATTCTTCCATCTGGTGGTTGAGGGATCCGTACAAATAAAATACACACAAGTAATTATAGATATTACTTTACTTATCCTCTTATCCATTAGATCAAATTCCCAAAATGCTCTAATTCGTTTTGGGAATTTGAGCACTGTAAAGATTTTATTTGAATCATCAAATTAATATTTATTAGATTGCTCTGTTAATTTACGAAAATTCCAAAAATGTAAACAGTAGACTGTCCAAAACAGAAAACTTCTATATAATTTCAGGTTAATCAGGTTCTATGTAATGGTAATAGAGGTAGATGGAAGCCGATAAATGGGGGGATTTATTGTGCGAATTTAACTCACCTTTGCTGTGGCCAAGTTAAAGTTAAACTTGGATTCAGTTTCCTTGCGAGGTGTGGCTGCGATCGCTGTGAGAGGCGGCAGGGCAAAAGTCATCTCCTACACAATTCAAAAAAATGATAACATATAGGAAACAATTGATTTTATTAAGTACAAATGGAATCAAAATGACCCTGGATTTGTAATCAAGTGGGTGTTTGATCGAGTAGAACAGTTACTAATTAACTTTAGTAATTTGATCAAAGGAAATCATTTATCTTACCTTGAGTATAAGGTCCACCTTTTCAACATTGGCGTCTCCCGTATTCTGAAAAAAAAATGTAAAAAATAAAACATAAGTAAGACGTCTAGATACGAAAATAAATATAGAAACAACGAACAAACGTGTCCGCATTGTTTCCATTCATAGGCAACCGCAACTTCTATTTTTTATATGTATCCAAACTAAAAGGAAAAAAAGTTGCCAAAAGGGGAAAATAAGGAGGTATGCTTACCGTCGGGGCTTTGCCATTTTGAAATCTGGGTGGTGCCGCCCTGCTATGAAAATTTGAGGGTGCACTTTCAGGAACCTGTAATATGAAAAAAGTTTTTAAATAAATTCAAATATACTAACGAATAAAATCGGTTTAATTTGTCGAAAGCTTCGAGGAAGGCTCGTCGTTAGCAAAATATCGACCAAACAATATTAGAAAATTATATAATTATAAAAAAAAATGAAAGATACTAACAAATCACAAAAATGAAGCCATACACCTTTCGTGTTAGTTTGGTATATATTGAAAAAAATAGTAATGCACGTGAGGTATTTGATTAATAATTAAGTAAAAGGGGAACCGGAAAATCAATATAGAGTTCTTAAGGTCGCACACGCTAATCTCAAATAAAAATATATCTACAACTACTCGAAGAAAAATGCAATATTTATTGCACACCCGAGCTTGAGGAACCCTTCAAATGAAAAGTTTCTTAATAGCTTTTTGCATTTTTATTTACAGTCATTATGCGCTGTATTCTTAGGTATCAATAATGTAGCGTTTTCATAAATATTAATCTCATATCACGATCTAATCTCGCTACAGAAAGTTGACAAGAGCTTTCTCATTCTCTGGGAATACATTGAGATATTTTACTACCAGTTAATATTTTGAAATTGTTGGTATTGCCGGATATAGCGTGCTGAAATAGCGCCACTATTTGAACATTATCACACCAAACGGGGTTAATTCCGTTTGTCATCCGAAGAACATGCCACTATTGTGAATATGTCGTGGTTAAATACTACATTCACCATTGTATAATATTGTCTTTAGATCTAGAGCTAGATTGCTTGTGATCGATTAACGAGGGGGAATGTTATATATTGTTGTAAAAATATTATGTATTTTTGAAAGTATTCATCTTCGACTATTCCTTGGTAGAACTTCTAGTAGTGACTTTCTAGTTTGAATGGTAACATTTTTGAAGTGACTCTTCAGGGTGACTGACTCTAGCTGAGCCTAGTTAAAAGGCATCAAAGTAGTACTTTCATTATTTAAAATACTCATCATCTCTATAATATGACACTATCAATAATGGGGGTCAATTATTAGATAACAAACCTTATTGAAGTGTGGTGGGCGGTGGTGAGGTCTTCCATTCTGTGGCGATGCATAATGTGGTTTCTTAAATTCCCCGATTCGTGATGGGCCGCCTATAAAGTGATAAGGAAAATTAGATATTTGTAATTTTCTATTGAATATATAATTAATTATTATACTGACCGGGAGCTGGACTTGCTGGCTCTCCGTAGACACCGATAGAAGACTTGGGATCATCTAAAAAGTGTCTAACGAATCTAAAGTCACCCAATTTGCTTTGGATTTGCTGGGTAACCCTGTCAGTCTCTGCCGGTGTTACCTGTAAATATAAATAAATTATTAAGGATGTTACAAATAAATCGAATAACTGTTCGGTATAAATCGGAAGTTTCTTCTTGAAAAGTAAGCTAAATATGGCTTTTCGTGACAATTTATCATAGGATCTCAAAGACATAATTTATGATAAAATGGGTTTGCCATATAAATGCGATTGAGATGATTACATTTTCCGTTAATATTCGGTAGGTTAGGTAGTGAAGTTAATAAGAATATTTGGAGATGTTATTTGGCGGCCGCAAATATGAGGGACGAGGGTGTAAAAATTTGACTGAAGCTCTTAAAGTCAAATTGGCTTTCTCAAGCTCACCCTTAGTACATTTTTTACGATTCGTTTTGTGGCCGATTCTTCACATTCACAAAAACAGGCTTTTAACTACGTAAAATGAAAGGTAATTAATCAAACTGTGTAAAGAAGAAATGTGTTTTTTTTAATAAGTGCAAGTGTTTGTGTGCATAGTTATCATAGAATAAATAACGAAGGCGTGAAAAATAAAATGTGTACGTATTTTTTTAAAACTCTTCTTAATAAAAATTTTTACCAAGAAATAGGTAATATGTACATAAATGAATACAATGTTGAATCGTTTGCGTGTCCTAAAAAGCAATTTGTTGTTGTTTTTTTTTCGGGTAAGGTCCTTCGGGAAATGAGTGAAGGACGAGATGGACTAACTCGGAAACTAGGTCGTGATGAAGCCTTGTATTTCTGTAAGAAATGTATGAAGCTACCTCAGATGAAATTATCATTTTGCTACTATAGACTGCACTTAATAATGCAGACGATTTAACAATATTTTTGTTATGCGATTGAACAATAAATCAGAATAAATGCTACAGTGTCCTATAAAAGTTAATTAATAATAATTTTGAAATTTACACACGAAATGTCTTTAAGTTAAAAGAGGCAATGTTCAAATGAAACCTTCAAACAAAATTAGCATTAGACAAGAAAATTATCCAACAGTCAAAAACTTGATGTCACGACAGTCGACGATCGATAGCGGTCGCGACTTTAGAGGTCGTCATTAGTCTGTTTTAACAAAGAAATTCTGCAAATTGAGAATTGCACACGTCTGACAAGAAATAATATTACGAGATAAACTACTACTTCCCCAGGATTTAAGAAAAACGTATTTCTCATTGCTATATAAAGAAAAGAGTTTCATGTTTTTATAATTAATAGAATAGAAGAAACATTTTGAATTGCCTACACGTACATATTGTTATCGGCACTTTTTGAATTATAACAGTTTTTTTACAACGGATGTTGTTTTTTCTTTTAATTATTAGCTTAAAACTGCAATAAGTCAAAATAATACTGTTACTAATCCAATAATACGGTTTTAATCTATTTTATTCGAGGATTTAATTGGGTCGGTTATTCAAAAAAGAGGCGATAACTTCATATCTCGAGATCGATCGAGTTTATAAACGAGTAGGTGTGTAGTGAAATGCTTTGAGCTCTGCAACGATTTCATTTATAATATTGTTTTCTTATTTGATTATTGTATTAATGTATTTAAGCTCTCTGATATTTACAGAAAATATTATATGTATGATGTACAAATTATAAGGTTAAATGTAAATTGCAAAATAATAATTTTATTTTATTAATATTATTATTTTATAAGATTGTGCTGTTAATTTCCGAAAATTCATTTTGGATTATATATTAAACACATGACAATGTAAGCGGCGCAGTGCTCTACAATCGGTTACAATTGAAAATCAGTTTTTCACCCTCTTCGCCGAGGTTTGGTTATAAACTAGTGTTTGTGGTAGGTGCAGTTTTTTAAGGAATACAAATATATGAATAATTAAAAAATTACAATACGTAAATATAATTATGATTACAGATCACTAACGTATAAAGCTTCAACCATCATCGAAATAAAATCCAACAATTTTCTAATTCTTGTATAGTACATAATTACAAAAATATAAAACAAAACCACATTGTACAAATAGCACATTGAGTGGCTATATTTGAATTTCATTCATAAAATCCGTAAAAAGGGGTTGGTATAAAAATGTAACGATAAATGTACATTCAAGTCCAAACAACGTAAGCAATCTTAAGGAAGCCTTACAAAATAAATGTCGAATGTTGTGGTGGCGGTGGATATAAAGCTAAAATTAAAAGGGCGAATACTTTATCAAAATACAATGGGTTCGCGGCTGATTGTTCTATTTATATTACTGAAAATGTCAACAAATAGATTATAAGTAATTGCAAATAAATAGGATTTTCGCCTCCTCTATTAAACTAAAATAAACAATATGCTAAAATTAGAAGTGGGAGTTATATCTTATTTACGGTGTGATTAAAACTGATTATTTGTTAAGTGCAAAGTTTAGGAAATGCCTATTTCAAACCCAAATAAATTATACCTAGACCTCTGTCATTTAAGGTAGCCGACACGTGTGACGTAATTAGATTACGGTTAAATCTATATGCATGAGTAGGTCCTCGAAAAATATCCTTAATAGTGATAAATAGCTCAGGGGATAAAGCGCATGACTACAAATACTGTGGTCAAGGGTTCAAGTCCCACTCAAGTAAAAAAAAAAGATTTGATCGGTTATTACGACTGGGAGATTGGGAAAAATATGTTAAAAATCCCGAGCGATCATATACTTTGATACCTGTATTGTAAGGTAAATACTGATTATTAAGTCGGTGACTTGTGTAACTAGTAATAGTTAAGATCACCGACAGACAATTAATTAACACGTTGTTGTGTCTAAAAATTAAAATTTGTAAAATCCTTCTCAAAAAGCCGCTTGGGGCCTATACAACATGTTTTTAATTCAACTTCAAATATTAAAATTGAAGAATTAGAATAATGTAATGTGTAGATATCCTCACTGTACACTATAACTACTAGTAATATACTATAATCAACGGCAAAGTTACTTTTCATCATATGTCGCATTTACAATATTGACAATTCGCACGACGCACTTTCTCAAATATGTATTTAGACTGCTCCAGCGTATAATATCGTGCAAAAAAATCTGTTTGCTCTTAAGTCTTTATGGAACTGAGCCACATATTGTATGTATGAAACGTCAAAAAAAATTAGATTTTCAATAATTATTTAACCTATTAAGTGGGACTTTTTCGAAATAGTAAAATAGTCCTATTTGACCGGCAACTAATGTAGATTCATCTATTATCTATAACACATTTCATGTCTCTGTCAATAGAAGGGATTTAATCGTAAATTGTTTTAATTTATAAATAATAATCAAACCGAGTGACACGTAACAGGCAGTGTGGCTCAGTTTCATTAAGAGCACACAGTTTTTTTTTGCACTTACGATATTATAACCTGAAGCAGTCGATTTACTCTCGACGTGGACTGAGTTAATAGTAATAGTAATCTAGGAACACAACGGGATCATTCAAATATTCCTAACAAATTATTATTTTGCCCTCCTTTATTTATTTCTTATTTGATAGTATTGCCTTCACAAGAAAGACTTTATTAAAGACATGTTGTATAAATATATATAGAAAATAATTGATAAAAATCGTTTTAGTTAAGGAAGGCATTTTTGTGTTGGATTTTTGAGTAAATTATGTAATTTGTATATATATTTACCTTGACTGGAGGCTTAAACATGGGGACGCCTTCCAGAAGGTCGCTGGTTTGCGAGGACATCTGCGCGCGGGCCTGCCGTTCCCTCTCGCGCAGACTATCTCGCTCCACACTGTAACAAATAATATTAAAAAATAATTAACATACAGTAAAATGTGTGAAATATTTAACTCACAATTAATACATCCCAAATGCTACAGCAAGATACAATAAACACAATTACATAATATACATATAAACAAACTACACAATGTGCCACATCCATACTACAATACAATAAATCACGGTCACATTTATTAAACGATACAATATACAATTAGGCTCGTGTTGAATACATAATATGAATTAATTCTAAATAATACATAGACAATTAAACATTTCCTCAATAACAAAATATATAAACTGAAATAAATATATTCATATTTTTATTATCATCACTGCGATTTGGGATTTCGCGTGATGCTCTAGTGGTACTGCAGCATAATATATAATATGTATATATTCACAAAATAAATAAATAAAAATAACAGGAAAAATATATTAAATATTTATTGGGTACAGTTCTACGTGGAAGTAGTTAAATTGATTTTTTTAAATAAGGAAAATCATCGATATTAAATTAAGCTCCATAATGGAGACAAGGGTTGAATGACCTGAAAATTTCGATGTGTGCTCTAAAAGTGTATATTACAATAAATATTAAATAATATAAATTTAGGAGGTATAATACTACATAAAAAAACATATTTAATAAATTTAAAAAAAATATATATTGGGTCATTACTTATTAATGAATATAAAAAAACTGTCTTTAGAATTTAAATTCACAGTACAATGCGTTTATTATATTTTTCTAATAACTTATTTTACTGTTTGTGTCACCTGTTAATGGAAACCATATTTATTTTACTTTATTATTCAATATAAATCCAAAAAATGTACCGTGTACCTATTAAAAAAAAAAGATACCCTATTCCAACATCAAATATTTTATGCACATGAATTAATTATTAATATTTTAATCTAGAAATACTATACCCACTTTCAATATGGTTTCATAGATAAAATTAATTTATTCAATGTAACAAGTAAAACTTTAAACTGATTTTATAATCCTTACCTCACGGGCTATTTCTCGGTTGTATACACAACGGATGAACTACGGGGGATTAAAAGATTGTTTCAGTGTAATTAAATTGATCGAATAGAGTACAGGAAGAAACCGTTTCGATCATCAATTTAATGGTGGATATAATTTGTTAACATGACCTTAAGGTTCAAGTTTCCACGTGTCGAAATCTATATTCGGATAATTTGTAAGTCCACCGGGGGAATATTGGGTTAACAAAATATCACAGATATTTAAATAGAAATAAACTAAAAGGAAAGTGATCATTGGAAAGCAACTCGGAAGAATTATTATATTGTGTACGCGTTATTATGTTGCTAATAATAGTGCCAGGTAGTATTTTTTTCAATATTGATATTAGTGTATTTTGTACCATATTCTACCTCAGTTGTTAATTATGAGTATCAGTTGATACTCATAATTAAATACTATCCAAAACACACGCATTTGAATTAATTGGACATTTGGTCCAATAAATATTTTTAAATGGCAATATTCACTGTTATTGAATGATGGAATCAATGCAGTAATTAACTGATTGCGGCCACACGAAACGCTCTGTTTATCAACAAATCTGTTAACAACCACCGCCTAATAAATAACAATATCTACACTAATTGAAATAGTTATTAATACAAACATTCCTTTGTAACAAATACGTATAATATGTGATTGAACAATCTGCTTATCCTTCTTATGATTATCGGTTTACAAGATTAAAATCATGACGGAGAAGATGAGGAAAGATTACGACCATTATGAGAAAAGTATACACATATTTCAACAAATTATGTCTAAAATAAATTTATAGATATAATATGATAGTAGTGACACATCACAATTAATACAGTGAAATAGTTAATTGATGATTTGTAAAAAAAATCAGTAGACAAAGTAATCCAAAGTGCAAAGATTATAATATTTTTCTACTGTCTACAATTCCATGCAATAAGTAATAAACATTAGATTGGCGGTTTACTGTATTTAATGTAAGTTTTTTGTAATTATTTTTTTACATTATGGCGTCATAATAAATAAAACAAAAAGATATGCTCCAAGATCAGTGTTATTATATGAATCAAAATAAATATTATTTAGAAACCAACAAATATAATTATATCAAGATAATTTTTGTGGTTTATGCTTATCGTTGAAGCAGACTGTTTTATGTGAATGCTATAAAATATATATTTAACAAAACAACGAGGGGGGAAATATTATGTAAAAGATGTCTTGAACTTATACTGAATCCAACCCATCGTCACGATTCGTCAATGCGAAAAGCATGACCTAAATCAAAGTGTCCTATATTTAGGACAACTTAATGTGAAATGAAAGACCAAAAGACTCGTTTAGCAAACACATGTGCTAACTGCCGTGAGTTTATCATGCGACACGAAATATGGCAGTAATTTTCCAATTATATCGAATACGTAACATAAGTTGTAACCTCGGCGTCCAATTAACGCCAATGTTATGGGCCCCTATGTTTCATTCACAGACAACGACTTGATGTGTTTGCTTTGAATCAAATCAAAATCATCACCGATTCGAAAAATAAATTTACTCCCATAGAGATTAAAAAAATTAATAAGAACTTAACTACAAGAACAAGATGTGAAGCCTCCATATAGTTAGTTTCCTTATTAATTTTTGCGTGGTTATAGTGATTTTCCAGTTGAAGGGATGACCAGATTTAGTTCGACACAAAAAGGACAATAATATATGTATATTTCTTTTATTTATTATTCCGGAATCAACAACTTTAATCACTACGCCACAATACGGCTCGAGCCGATACCACTAATATTAGTAGGCTATACAATTGGATATGTTAATATCGAGATGACGGACCAAGTAAATGAGTTTGACGGAGAGAACACTAATTATCTCACTTACAAGTTAATTTATTTAAATAGGCACAGGGGAAAAAAACCTTCATATGGTCGGATTACCATGATAGATATTTATATTTTAGACAATTTATCAATAACAATTGAATTAGAAATATCCACTATACACATATATCTTAATTGACAAAATTATGAATTACATTACTGTCTATCTTGAAAAGTATATTCTTAGCTTTAAGAGACACAATGTATTAATTTAAAAATATTAGATAAAATCATACATCTATATTGTCATATCAGTGCAAGCAAGAGCACAATATGCACATATTGATACATTTTATTTGAAACCGGTCGAGTTGATTCGTCGTAATGATATCATAAAAGCAATTTACTCGTACACTCGAGGCTATTATTACGACTAAAATAAAACATTTAATTTTGTCGAGGTAAGAATGAATCGTTTTCGTTATTATTTTGAGGCTTCAACAAGTCGCGATGTCCCCTATTTACATATCAATAGTGTTTTTGCATACAAGTCAATTTATTCAAAAGGTGTTTGTATGAGCTGTAAATACACATTAACGAGGAAAATTATCATAATTTAATTTTTTAACATTGATAAATCAATTAATAAATCGAATTACAATTGTAACATAAATGAGTATATATAATATATGCAAGTTTTTTGAATGAATCTTCAAGTTTCTTATATAGAAGAGATTTTCTTGTAACAAATTAATTCCATGTTCATAAATTTTTAACGTACGACAATATATTTTTAAAATATTTATAACAAGAGTGATGAGACAAAATATGTATAAAAGATGGAAATACTATTAGAAGAGAAAAAAGCTATTGTGAGCGTATATATGTAAATAAATAAATAAATTATTAACCTAAGAATTGCACTAATGAAAATGTAGTTGAAGTTATTCATAACTAAAATAAATTTTGCTATTCGTAACACAGCGTGTTAATCATAAAAATATTGAAAGTAACAGTTGATTCAAATAACTTTCACAAATCAACCAGTAGGAAACGTTAAATACAACTGTTGATCGTGATTTTTTTATTACTATTGGTTGACCAAAAAATTATTTCAGTTTATACGAGAGAGGCAACGGGGTCGTTTATTTATCTAGTAACATGATCTTTAATTTCCCTGTTCAACATAATCAGACATTCTTAACTATTTAATTCAATTTACAGACGATATATAATGGGTTGGTATCCGATTGCGGATTAAAGCGGTTTCGGTACACATCTCGACAGTCTAAAATTAGTTTGCAAATCGCGTGGGCGATGAAGTCCTATCTCTCTGTGCTTCTATGCATTTATATACTAAATATCGTAATATCTTGAAGAAATGCTTCAATTATATCTTAATAGGGTATTCATTTGATTCACTTCAATATTATACAAAATGCAGATTGCAAAAGTATTCAATTAACCTACACAATTGCTTGCCCACTGGCAAATTATTAATGAATACAAATTCGAGCATGACCATTGTGCGTGGATAATTCATAAGAATTTGATTTTTTTAAATAAAATATTTAATAATCCGGTAATGATTTTACCGCGAATGTATATTTCAAGAGTCCTTTGTATTATAACTTCATTGTACATAATATGCATGGCAAGCTGCAATGCAACCGCAATAATTTTCATCAGACACAAAGGACTGAGATTTTGTTTTATATATTACATAAAAATTCTTTTGTAATTCATTATAATATGCAAAGCAGTTAATCGAAACCATGATTTATGGTATAGACAATATATTTTAAAATAACTTCCCACCTAATGTGAGAATTTAAAAACAGCAATAAACTTACATCTACATACAGAAGTGACATGCGCAAATTATACATTCACAAATGCGCGGGCTGTGGCCACCTGCAATATTGTAGTCCCTAAAATCGAGAGCAACCAGATTGTTCTTACAAAACATCCTCATAATCATGTAAATTGTTAACATAGTGACATTATTTGTTTTTGAATATATAAAACAATTTCTAATGACTATTAAGCGATAGACAGTGTAATGTTATTAGACAGATCTACAAGTGACAGATAAAAAGTACGAGCGATAAAAGTTTTTCATACGAAACCTTTGGTGACAAATTTGTCTTTGTCTTTTTATACACAACAACGTGTTACACAGGTCGGCTATGCTCGATTTAATAATCGCCTCAGTATTTACCTTACAATCCAGGAAATCAGAGTGAACCTGGACCAAGACGATCGATCGGGATTTTATTAATAATATTCCCGATCTCCCAGTCGTAATAACCGATCAAATCAATAAAAAAAATTGACTTGAACGCGAGTTGAATTAATGACCACAGTATTTGAAGCTACGCGTCCTATCCCCTGAGCTATTACGCTGGTTTTTGAGGTATTATCGGCACCTCTATATATTAAAGCTCATTGAAAAACAGATAAGTAGATCGCAAACGATTATAAATGTACAGTTGTTTTTTTTTCTGTTGTGGATTATAGTTAAAAGTATGTACTGATAGTGTAACACACCACATCGCAATGTTCTACTGCTATTATAATTAGGACATCTGTTTCATTGTGATAGATCAATTTTCGGCAACTAAAACAACAGCATTTTTATTTCTTTATAAATATCACAACGGGAATGTGGTAGACTAGCTTTTTTATAAGCCCGACGCTTTGTCGACTGCAAAAAGCTTTCGTGCTGGCGATGAGCCATGGAACTAATTCAAATCACCATCGAGATTTTGTCAGGCAGAAAATTAAGCTCACATCTCTTCATTCGGTCATTCCACTGCTTTATAAGAAGATATTATGTCGATAACAAATTGCAAACGAAAACAATTGAATTGAGTGTTGCTACAAGCTAGATTTATAAATACGACTAACACAATAACGTATCCACAAAAAAAAGGAATTTAATAATATGCAGTTTAGTAACTAAAACGCATCTATATCAGAAGCTTATTTAAGCCTTGACATACGAACATTTTGAGATACGACGAATGATATTCGAGATTTTCTACCTCGACATACGACGAAAATTTGAGATACGATTTTTTATGCGCAATAATTTTATAGATGATCGCTAATTTTTATGGAAGGTCACTACTAGAATTTCGCGCCAGAATTGTGTATATGTAAAAATCAATTAATATTTATTATGTGCGCTATTACTAGTTTATTTATTTTAACTTCAAATTATCCACCTCCCAATTATCCATTGCCGATATAAAAAAATGTACATATAATTTTTCTTTTATTAAAAAACACGTGGTATGTTAAGAAAACCATTTTTTTGCTAGGATTTTTTGAGGGGCTGGAACGGATTAATGGCAGTTTGTAGAATTGTATGGCAGAATTGTATGGGAAAAATTGCTTTGAGATACGATTGTTTTGACATATGATGACGATGATCCCGGAACGAATTAAATTCGTATTTCGAGGTACCAGTGTATAATAAAAGTTAACATGGATTATTAATAATAAATGTATGTTTGCATCAAAATATTTAGTCCTTTAATAAAATAATACAATAGAGAGACACTAATATTCAAAGTAAAATATTTGTATTATCTCCTTGTAAACTGTCAAACGTTTTTGTGTTAATAACCCATCAAACTACAATAAAAAAACAAGACAAAAGTAAACGTTGTCACAAATATCAATACATAAAATTTATTATCGTTTTAAATAAAGCGAACAGCATTGACAACCTGACATTTCGAAAAATTTCTTTATCAAAAAAATAAAATAAAAGACGTCATCTTTTTATTTCAGTTACCTGTATATAGATAGTGCATTTAATGATATAGTTTATCTATTGACTAGAAGAAGATAAAGTAGAGAACATATAATTTAGTAGGGAAGCGGGTCAATGTCGCTCCCACACTCTTTTCAACATTTTGACCAATACAGCAATACCTACATAATAATAATCTATCATTTACATGTACTTTACAGGTAACAATTGAACCATGATTATATTTTTTAAATATATACCCAAGCGCGCAATAAAAAAATCTCTTATCGGTCATCAACATACGGTAGCAAAATGAAAGATAAAATATTACTTTCTGCACATATTTGTATAGTTTAAAATTTTGCGACCTCTTTATGGAATATTACACTCATCCGCAACAATAACGAGATTATCAATTTTATATGATGACGATTGTTTGATAACATGATTGGATACACTATGATGCCAGTTGGCTCAATGCAATATTTTACGTATTTTGAGATACAATATAGTAGTGGTCAGATTAAATTTAGATGGCAAATGTAGCAATAGAAGTGGTCGCACGTGTTCCTACCTGTGACCAACTTGATACAATAAACAACAACACAACACTAAATATAAATAATATATAAATAAGGTGCTAAAAAGTATAGTCTGTCACTAATATTATAACCGTTCGTACTGTGTCGAGTCCGCACTGATACTGTGGAATACGTTTGTAGTCAACACTTACCACAGCTCGTCAAAGCAGACGCAAAAGTTATCATAAATTCGTTAATATTAAAATAGACATATAAAATTTAAATGCAATAAAAATAATGATGTAGTGGCTTTTATGAAAATCCACTATATCATTTACACGGTAATAATATTTTATGAAAATCATACTAATCATTACAACTGTATTCTGGTTAAAAGTCAGCCGTTTAGTCATCGTGGGAATTTCACCAGAACTAATGATTCACCATTGGACTTTTGATAATAATACTCTTTTTTTCAATTCAATAATATAAATACTATGTTATTCATACTCCATTATTGTTGCAGTCCAATTAGCAGATTCTGCTTATTGAAATACATACAATAACATTATTAAATCAAAGAGAGGACGATCGTGAGTCATGGCAACTTTGAACGTATAATATATGACAACATACAAATAAACACAATTTGAAATTTTAGTATAATTATTACAGCTTCTTTTATATGTGATAATTGGAAATATTTTTTAATGAATCACACAAAAGGGTTTGGTAAGTAAGTAATTTTTGATGATATTAAAGGAGCATAATAGTCAATTAATGAGTGAAGACATTCAAAGTTTACATATTTACGTAGTGATTAGGTATTAATTACAATTTGCCCTTTCGCCATGGGTATGGAATATTGTATGTTTATTAAATTTGTATAGATTTTCATAATTCAATCAATACTTGATATAAGCAAAATGGAAAGCTATTTCTTTTTAAAAAAAACGTTTCGTGTTGATGTTACAGTCGTTCAGTTACAGTGGGAATATCAATGAAAGTGGATATTTAATTTGTACTGTCGTCTGCCACGAAACATTCCGTGAGTGATAAATTAGTTTGTGCAAATTTTAACCACACCGTGTTTCAGAGTAGGCATCTAAAATTAAATAACCTATTAAAACACATATGAAGTCTAATAGATACGGTTGAAATTAGCGATCTTAGAGCAGTTGTCCAGGTGATAAATTATTTCAATTTAGTACTCTTTGGAGTCTTTGGTCCAGTATGTGTATGTCTAATGAGTTAAGATGATATAAAACTAATTAATAATCTTATAGGTGTATGCTACAGTAAATCTGTATTGTTAGTGAGAATATATTTTCTCATGTGAAAGTATATTTTCACATGTTCTAACTTGAAAAGACCTATTTTTTTACATGCATTGCTTATTTAGAAATGAAAACATACAGTTTTATGTTGTTAGTAAAAAAGCCTGACTTACATGTGCGTGAATATTGCGATTGTAATAATTTAAAAAAAAACGAGCGTTTACAACCTTATACGACTGATAAAAAAATAAGTACATATGCATGATAATCCCGTATTTTGGCGTTCGATGAAAAAATCTGCTATTTCTGTATTAATAAACATTCTTCATTTAAGCGAAGATACGTGAGTAATCATTATTTAAAGCTATACTGCTAAATTTTGTGTGATACATATTATCAAGTTTTTCAACGAAACTTTGAACCATCAGAAGTAAAGCTATTAAAATTTGATGATAGAAAAAATGTTAATTTGTTTTGGAATTCGGTCTAATATCCAATCTGCCGACACGCATTCGGGTAATATAAGGAAAATGTACTGAGCTAGACGACTAATAAAAAAAAGAGAGAAGTCGACGGCAATTCAATTAAAAACTTTTCACTTCCCGGCTGAATAATCCCACCCTTATATCTTCGGATTACCAATAAAAAGCGACTATCGAAGAAGGCAAGCGAGCCATCTTATTTGCGAATAAATAACGGGCCCGCTCACTTAAAATTCAAATAGCAATAAAACCAACAGAAAAATAGAGGATTTCAGTCATGAAGCAAGAGAAGAGGCAAACCTTGATGTATATTTATGCTGTACATATTGGTATGTGATAAGGAAATTATTTAATCAAATACGCTTGAATATAACATTTCATAGAAAATTAAGTATGTACACTACTACTACACCTGGAACTAAATATCTATTCTAGACTAATTACAAGCGCTAAAAATATATTTTTGTATAGGTCAAGCGATGTTCTCAGATTTATAAACATATCGTCTCGGTGGTTACAGTTTTCGATAACGTCGGTAGCGTTTTTCCGTTATTTACACTGTCACTGCTGAATATATTGAAATTATAATGAGACCACCGTGAGAGGCATAGACAGCAAAGTCGTTTGTCGTAAATACGATTCCCATTACATTAAATGGCACTAACTTTGCACACAATGTGAGTATTTCAAATAATACTTAATACATTTACTCATTATATAGGTGAAGTGATGGTAATGTATATTTTATGTGCACTTTCTATCGAGACTCTCTCAGGTACCCAAATATACCTAAATCAAATACATATAAACAACATTTTATGTACAACTTTCTATCAATGACATATGTATAACAAATGCGCTTTTAATTTATAAATAAATGGCAAAAAAATATTATATGGACATTTAACGAAAAACATTTGATATTCTCGTTGTGATAAAGACTGTAAAATCACGGAAGAAATACATATATTATTAATTTATTTATTTTAAATTTACGCTCCAATGAGTTTTTTAGACACAACAACGTGTTAATATTCTGTCGGTGATTTTAACTATTACTAGTTACACAGGTCACCGACTTAATAATCAGTATTTTTTTACCTTACAATACAAGAAATCAGAGTAAACCTAGAGTAAGACGATCGATCGCGATTTTATTAATATTATTCCCGATATCCCAATTGTATAACAATATTTAAAAAAAAAATGACTTAAGCGGGATTTGAACCCATGACCACTGTATTTGTAGCAACGCGTCTTATCCCCTGAGCTATTACGCTGGTAATATAAAATAAAAATTACTCTTTGTCCTTCATCTGATGTAAATTTAACCACAGTTATTCTCAATAAAGCTTCTGTACTGACAATAAGTTATGATATAAATTTTCAAACAATAAACGAAGACAATATAATGTTGTCTTTCAGGATGCATTTTTACAGTAACATTATAATACGGGGTAGTTTTATGATACTTTTCAAAATGGATGCCTGAAAATGGAGCGACATTCTTTATAATCGGTACGAGTAAAAAAAATAATGTTAGACGAGTTTTTGATAACAACGGTGGTCAACATGCTTATATCTAAAAATACAATTTGTGACCAGTGTTTTTTTATTAGTGCATTAACTTGATTGTATTTTTTTTCAATAACAATATTAAGTAATACTTCATACGGAATTATATAACTACATGTTTTGATTATAAAATATATTCAAATATAAAAGGGGGTCCATAAATTATGGATGAAAAGACATGTGAGATGTGTTATCCATATCAGCCTGTAATAAGTCCGCATTTCTTTGTCTCAGTCAGACAAAAACCGATCGGCGATATGATAGGAGAATTGTTACAGTTTCAGGCTCACCCCATCTTCAATGTTCAGGAGCTTCGACCCTCATACATTATTTACGAGGAGTGATTTACCCCCAACCGTGATACAAAAAGCTGCGAAGAGACGATACGTCGTAAATTGTCTCGCCCAACACACGTTGAAAAATATTATATACACCATTAGATGAACGAACCCCATTTCAATCAAATGTAACCCAAAGTATGTTTGTTCGGAACCCAAACGCTTATCTTACGGGGGAAATGTTTATTTTATACGGCGGCATTGTATGGTTATCTTTTTCAAAACGATAAATTTACGCAATATATAAAATTGCGCAAAAATATCAAGTGGTTCTTATAAGTGAAAACGTGTTTGTTTATTTAATGTTTAATAAACCGATGTGCTTTTTTTTTTGCTACAGAAGTGACAATGAAAAAATTGCGAAACATCAAGCCATCACTTCTGAATAGCAGGCGATAAAGAGTGAACACAAGTCACCATTGATAAGAGGTGACGCTAATGGAGAGTTTGGTCTCTTATCGGACGGGTCGCTTTTTTTGGTAAACAATCCGCGAAACGAAAAATAAACACACGATAGAGATGTCCCGTATAGGGATACAATCATTAACTGATGAAATATGAATACAGTTAGTGATTGATAAGCAAATCAGTCAATAACATCGCATGTCGAAAAACTGTAATATGAAATAATAAGGAGTAACCATTGATAACATTATCGATGGTCAAGATCCGACAAGGTGTTGACATTATTTCTCTTTTGATTTATCATTTTTACATTACAATTATATCAAATCAATATTAAAATATCTCATTTATTATGCATTTTCGAAAGTATTTTACAGTTTTGAGTATAACATAATCGATCAAATACCATTGTGGAAACTCAAAGGTGAAATTAAAGTGAAAACTCTGTTTTATGTCCACACGGTTGGAGTTAAAAAATTTTAACTTCAAAACTCATTATAGTATTTTAAAATAAGCAAAAAAAAAAACAAGCGAAGAACTGATTAAAATTTCTACATATTTTCAAACCTTGAAATTCAGTTATTAAAATAAATTACAGTGACGTCAAAAACTGAAAAATAATGTGGGAGGAGTAATATGTTATTCTTTAGCTTTTTTTCGTCAAAGTAAATTATTATATTTTTAAACGTGTTGAGCAATAAGTTGTAGATAAACTAAACATTTATACGTAATCAAATTACATAGGGTGTGTTACCTTTGTTAGTTTTATACATATTGGTTGCAACTAAATGATAAACGTATAAAGTCAAACATGCGAATATTACCACTTGTATGTAAATAAATAATGTGAACAATGTGAGGATATGTAATTTAGCTAGATATTCTCAAGGAGTAAGTCTGCCTGACGGCCATCTCCTTTGTTCACCTCGCGGAAAAGAAGGCTATTTTTGTTTTGTTATGCGATGCGATACGAAGAAGAAACAAAAGGACTTAGATGGTTGGTCTGCAGTGTGTATTTGATTTTTCCCTTTGTGTCGGTTCGGTAACATATTACGGCATTTCCAACAGGCTGGCTTCTTTATCGCGACAAATAATACGACTCATTCATTATAGGGAGAAGGCTGCTTTTTTGTATATGGAGGCTTCTAATCAATTTTTCACCCCTGCCACTCTGTCTGTCGGCTTACCCGCATGATATATGGAAGTTGATCACCTAATAACATGATGTTATGATAGTAGCAAGCAAGTAAACACGCTTAAAGATGGATCGATCGTCCTATTTAATATTTCGAATATATTAATATTGTCTTACTAATTCAAAGGGAAATCAGAAAGCAACAACTTGCATGTATGGTATAATATTATTAAATGTGTGCGATGCACAAAGCAATAAGGGACAATGGAGGAATAAAATGTAGCTACAATTCCCAATTTAGCAACACACTATAATACAATGTCCAAGTTTTCAGTGAGCTTTTTATTAGTCGCGTGTGTGTTAACGTGACTAAAGAAACATTTAATACAAACACAATTATGTATAAATTCACCAGCCTTTTTAGACATCGAGATGAGAGATGAATAAGACACCTGATTAAAAAGGTGTGGTTCGTCAGCGTATAGAGCTTGTCAGTTGGAAGCACGTGGTAAATATTTTAAAATTCAGCGCGAAAACTTCTTAAAATATAAGATCAATTAACGTATTACGCTTTTACATGTATTTAAAAAATATTTTAAAAAGCAATAATTATAAGTATACATTCTTTGTAACCACAATTTTGAGGACACTTAATATTTGATAAATACACGATGGGTCAGTAACACAAAACGTACCCATATCAGTTTATTTATAATGATTTTATGTGAAAACGTATGGCATATTGATAATGAATGTGTACAAATTTATAATATGTTTGTACCAAAATAATATCGTTTAATTAAACATCATGTTTTTTATTAAACTTAAAATAATTAAATGTAAGGAATGGTACATTAAATGTAACGCAACCACACCTTCATGAATGGTCTAAGTCAAGTTTTCAATTTTTAATTATTATTTTAAATAGTTTGAGAATCTTGCATATTTACTAATTAGGGTGATTGGCCGCCTGATTTTAATTTGTAAACAAAGTACGGTACAGCATAATTTCAACCAAATTGCACTACGCACATTGCAAGTAAACAACAATACCTTGTTGACGAATTCGAATTTGAACCAATGCGATGACATCATAAAGTGAGCTCATACTTGTTTACTGTAAATATTAATAAAACAGCAGATTCTCAAGCTGTCATAATAAATTATTTTATTATTATTAAATTATTTTTTTAAACGAAAAAAATCTTAGGCCCCCTTTGGTATATATATATTTTTTATACATAACACATAAAACAAGTTGTATATTCTCCTTGAAAATGTTCAGTTTGTAGATAGCATAGTTGACTTATTTTTAATTATAAGAAACTATTTAAGTAAAAATTCAAACATCTACTGTCTACTGGAAGTATTTCTAAAACATAATAGAGACGCTGCAATATCAAGGGCATAATTCACTTAAATCTTTCATTTTTTAAAAAAAAAGGAGAAGCAATAGTGTGGGTGTGCACGAATAGTCTACTAGACGGCCTCATATAACGGTTCAGCGTAAGCGAGTCAGCTCAAGATACAATTCTGTAGGAATTCATTTACCGATCAACCAACCGGATCAAATATTAAAATGGCTCCTCTATTGCGGTATGAGCTCATTTGATAACAATTAAGAAAATAATAATTTAGTGGCGGAGGATATTTAATATAGTATTTATAACCCACGATTAAATACATTCATTTGCATGATTTCCGCATAAGAGGCCGGAGGGAAACTTTCTCAGACGTCACAGTAGATTGCGATGAGCGAACGGTCATTATGAAATAGTGTTTATAAATGATTAAATAAATTATGACAATATGAATATGACGTACGTAAACCTCAAATAAATAAAAAATACTCTAAGCTTGACATACTATTCAACACATACAGATTCTAAATAAAATATACCTACTACATAAAAATAAATAGATATTGTATAGTTGTGGTTTTTTTTGTTATGTGATGCACTTTACCGTTGGACGTTTCATCTTCATCATTGAGAGGTTAAAATCCAAATGCATGTAAGGCTGAAAATCACTTCACTTATTTTCCACTCGGCTATATTCCGGCCGAATAAAGCACACTTGATTCAATATTATTCACAATTCACTATTTACACTTGTTCATCTTGGTCGTTGTTCCATTGCGTTTGTCCAATACACATCACCTTTTATACACCAGCATTGGGAATTGTGAGTGTGTGTATTTATGTGTGTCGGTTTGAACTTACCTGAAAAAATAAAATAAAATGAAACAATTAGATCGGTCTGATAATAGGCAATCGAGAAACGATAACAGATATATGTATCACTTCCCATAGATAAGCTTTATATTCAATTTCGCGATATGTTATTTAAAAAATAAATCAATTCAACAGGGCGCTTTTTGATTATTAATACCTATGTGTTGAAAACGAGTGGGCGTGTTTGTTTAGAGTTATGGCATACATGAGAGACAGGTCACCCATCCAATAATTGCATAGTTAAAAGTGGCATACGTTTGTCTGAGGTGGACTTCAGTGACATCTGTGATTTTGTCGGGGTCGAGGGAAAACAGGTTTAAAAATATTTATAACCGGCGGACACAATGAATATTGGTTTATTTAACACAGAGACACACTGCACTGTTAACTGGTTAAACAGTATCAACGCGGATAAACAAGTAAACAACGTTTGCACGGTGCAATATTTAGCGGTAAAGTGGCACGGCCGATTTGACTTTCGTTTCGTCCATTCTGTCTCGCCTGACGTCATCTTCGGCTAAGTTCGTTACAACGCGGAAATACCCGAACACCCCACCATACACGCACACACTTACACCTATCAATTATTGCATTTATTACTTAGCCGTGTGTGTGTGTGTGTGTGTTTGTGTATGCGAACTTTGTATGGGTGGCCAATAAAATAAGGCAATGTGGAAAATCTGTGAAGAATACATACTTAAAATAATATCGCTTTACATTATTATTTCCTTGACGAAAACAATATAATAAACTGCTTCAATTTATAGTTAAACAACAGATTGTGGATCGAAAACATTTCGACTCTAGCTGTTTGATTGAAATTTTGAAAAAAAAAAACAGCACTCGCAGTTCAGTGGTACCTCGACATACGAATGTTTTGAGATACGACGAATTTAAGAATTCTATAGATGATCGCTTATTTTTACTAGAATTTCGCGCCAGAATTGTGTATATGTAAAAATCAATTAATAAATAAATTAAAAAAAACTACTTATGTATTTTAAGAACGTTACATATATGTTAAAGTCTGAGTCGTTAGGTAATGTATTTATACAGTGGTACCTCAAGATACGAATGCCCTGACAAACGACTGTTTTAAGATACGACGAATAATATTCGAGAATTTCTATCTCAACATACGACGAAAATTTGAGATACGAATTTTTATGCGCGATAATTTGATAGATGATCGCTACTAGAATTTCACGCTAGAATTGTGTAGGTTTATGTAAAAATCAATTAATAATCAATAAATATTTAGTATGTGCGTTATTACTAGTTTATTTATTTTAACCTCAAATTATCTACCCCCCAACTATCTATTGACGATTTTACAAAATGTACATAAACATTTTTTAAATTCAAAAACACATTGTACGTTAAGAAAACATTTTTTTGCTAGGACTTTTCGAGGGGCTGGAACGGATTAATTGGCAGTTTGTATGGAATTGTATGGAAAAAATTGCTTTGAGATTGTTTTGACATACGACGATGATCCTGGAACGAATTAAATTCGTATCTCGGGGTACCACTGTACTGTAAAATCCTCTTTCAAAATCACTTGTCGGCTTTTCGTATGATCTAGTATAGCTCAGTCAAATTAGGAAGAAAAAGGGCCAAACCTCGGAATTTGAGCCTAGAAGCTGTAATTCTGCATATACATTTATTTAAGTGTTATAAAAGTTGTGTGGAAAAATCCACCAAACCACCAAAACCAAAATAAAGGTGTATTCAAAATTACAGCTTCAAGGCTCAAATTCCGAGGTGAAACCCTAATTTAGGTATCCGATTGGTAGAATTGATGATCCAAAGAAGAAATCCGCATACACGTTTAATATGTGCGCTTAAGAATTTCGGTCTATTTAAATCTTTGCTACTGTAGTTACAACTCTTATTAATTGTCGTCTTATGTTTACTTTTGGATTAGTATATTAAAATTAGGAGTAAGATAACTAAGGCTAGGTTTTCCAATGCTTAGTAAATAGGTAGTCGCCAGATCTAGGAGGCGGAAGTGCACAAACCATTTTTAATTATTAACTAATGTTAACCTCACTGACAAGTACAACTAAATTAGTGAATTTATTATAATTACAGTTTTTTAAACCATTAGAATGGAAAATGAACGTCTTAATAAGTAGTAATGAGACGGTTTAACTTCAGTTAATAATTGAAACCGGTTTTTGCACTTAAGTCTCCTTCGTCTGGTAGTAGTTTATTAAGTGACATGGGAAAACCTAGCCTTAAAACTATGGTATTAAATTGAAAGTGTAAGAGGAAGAAAAATCACAAAACGTATGAATTAAATCTCGTTGAGTAGTCTAGTCATTGATATCAACTACAAATATAAAAATACAATAATCTAAGTGTTTTGAATGTAGAAAATTTATTAATTTTGTGAGAATGAGCCATTGTATGAAGTCTCGAGATAAGCTACAACATTTAATCAATATTTCATATTTAAAAAAAAGTTTGTTCTTCTACATGCCTTTACTAAAACACATGTTTGTCTATAACATTTGATATATATATATATATCTATAAATCAAATGATTGTCGGAATGTTTAATTAAGTTACAACGAACAATGACAATACAAACATTTAACCGGTTTACCACGAAAAAGATAATGAAAAGCCGAAAAATCCTCGTATAGTAATCAAAGGCTCAAATGCCATGATTTGACCACTACTGATCTAAATCCATGGCAAAACTGATATTTAATTTATAAAATAAGACCATATGAGCTCCACACGGCCAAAAATATCACCGGCCAGGTGGTAAGATGAAACAGAAGGGGTAACAGGTAATAAATGGAAACATGATGCTTTATGCAGGATGTGCGATTGTGATTTATATACATATAAAGTGCCCGTCTAAAAAGTATAATATTAAGCCACTATTTTTATTAAAATCATATATTACAAAGGAGATAATTAATGAATAGCATTTATTTGTATACTGCGTAATGGATCTTTTATCGGTATCAATGTTTGTTTTTACACTTTGTTTCGGTGATCGGAAATGATGCAACCAAAAAATATTTATCCAAACAAGAATTAATATTTGTTATTATGAGTTGTAACATAACATATTATCTAAAATAAATAATGATAGTGCATACACATGTATTAAGAATCTAAGGCCATCATCACTTTTTCATTCAATTCAATCAAAATATCGATTGACTTAATTATGCTAACAAAATGCGACTTCTCCGCTCAATGCCAATTAACTTGCTCTTCTTATACTTAAAATTTCTCAGAATCTTGTTAGCAACCATTATACAATATAATCTTTAATGCAAATAAATGCATACTCTTTTACGAGAATACTTGGATTCTATTATATTATATGTACCGTGGGTTTGTAGTATATATAGAGGTCAAAGTGTACAATCTCACGAACGCTTCTTATTTGTCGAAATCGACGCGAAATTCATTTTTTTCGAATGATCAGCATGTGACGTGACGTCCCATAATCAATCATGCACATTTTGAATTGTTAATGCAGAATTTAGTGTGTCTATTGTTGACATGACGTCACTCTGGACAGAAAGTAGTGGGGGGCCGGACGGAATTCAAAATAGTTTCAGAACCATAGATAATTTTGAGTATTCAGTTCAAAGTGTGTTCGGAGGCTCCAAGAAATGTTCTCACCCCACAAAATAAAGAAATGAAAAAATGTGTTGCTCATATAGACTCATCATCATCACAAGCACTCCAGTTCAGTGATGAACCAAGGCTTCCCGCACAAGCATCTTACTTATTTGTATTGGAGGCCGCGCTCCTCCAGTTATTAATTCCTAAACTCCTAACTACCTTATAGAACTCGTCCGCCCATATTAGCCTAGGTCTATCCTGCCTTCTTTTACCCACAGACTTGCTGGATAGTATTTCCGATTCGTATAGATTATGGTTGTATTTAAAATTGTATCGGAAATGACGAAATACAAACAAAAAATATTCTTGCACCAACCGCCACATATTTTTAATGTTTCTGTGGGCAAAGTAAATTTTCTTAGGAAACATATAATGATGTAGATGAATGGTTGTTTAAGTTGAAGAAGTGCAGTATTAGCGATGAAGAGGTGGTCTTCTTATTAGGGAATGTGAATCACGTATTGTGGGCGAAGATGACCTTGTTGAGCTTCATATAGCAGTTATGCAGTCAAGTCAAGAATACAATATCAAGGGACACAAGGAAATCCTTTAAAGATTACCAACGAAGATGTCAGACTGCTACAATACATATATCAAAATCGCTCGACATTAAAAAAAACTGACACTATGTTTACGTCTCAAAGGGCTGTATTAAAATTAAGAAAAATATAATAAGGGTTGTATATAAATAAATCCTTTAAACAGTGCGTACGTGTTCAGGTGCATGTAGTGACATTATGACATACTTAAATCCTATAACGGTATTGGAAAAAGGATACAAAACAATATTTTTGATTAATGTATTATCAAGGCTAATATATATGCACTTTTGATAATTGATTATAAATAATTTTTATGATGATAAAATGCACGAGGTTAAGGTTGTATCAGTGATCATTTTCTCGCAGAATGGAATTACCCACTTTCACTTGCCAACTACTCAATAATATGGCAAAGAAACGGATGTTCTTGGTATACATTTTATTTATATTCGTCAATAAATGTATTGGGTCTGTATCGTATCGATCTAGGAATGGGAAATTGAAAATAAATTGAAAGTTCACAAAAGACGATTCCACATTTGGAATCGTCCTTCTATCAAAGTAAGTAGAGGAATTTATTAATTGGTTGATACGGAAATAATATATTTCTCAAAGCAATTACTATTATTTTTTGGTATAATTCCACGCGACTGTTAATAATATGTTTGTGTGAATATAGGCGTCAAATTTTACGATAATAATTGATAAGGCAAATTCTTGCACGTCTAATCAATATGTGCATCTAAAATCGCTATTATTATATAAAAAATAAAAATGAGGTTAAGCTATACCGAATATCAGATTAGAATGGAATTTATTAATGGGCATTTTGTTGAAGGCATGTAATTTCTATTCAAAACGGTACATATTTATATCAAGCTTTGCGTGTCACGGCAGATACGTTTCCTGAAATAGCCACTTGCTAACTCACAACATACATATTTATGTTATATTTTGATGGGCGAATCATCGAATATTAAAATAAAATTAAAAGAATTTTAAAATCGATTTTGTGTCAAAGACGTTTAGTCAAAACTGTTAAAACGAAACACTGACTAATTACCGACAAGGTAGTTTAGTGCGCATTTTATGTTTATGGGGTACTTAACAAGAAACGACAAGTTCTTGGATTTTACACATTTGGTTAGAGATGTGCGTCCAGTGAAAGTGTCTTGTCCAGGAATAGAATCCGCACCCGCACCTACAGGCGTCTTCCCTCTTCCCATTCATCCGTTTCTTTGTAATTCCCTACTGAAATAAACGGGTAAACATTCCACAGAGACGTCACACACATGATCAACAAGTTGATGAAACCGACTAATAAGTAGAAATAGCACGCGGCGATTGCGTAACGCTTATCCAGAAACCATTTCGATCAGGAACAGAAGCCGAAATAGAACAAAAACACCCGAAACAGGAATGAAAACTCAAACAGTTTTGAAGCGTGTCTTGTTTATGAACTACATATTTGAATTTGAAAATAAATAAACAATAGATAACAAACGAGGTGGTTGGTTTATCAACAGTATAAATATATTTTATCATTGGAATAAGTGAAAGAATTGCGCTATTGAATGTTGCAAAATGTCAAGAAAGTGTGCAACACGTTAAAGTTTCTCCGGTGTGCAAACAACACAAAGGACATCACAAATTTTAATAAACATGTTTATGTGATAGTTTAAGGACTCGAAAGATAGAAGGTGGTAAATGTCAAGGACAGCTGATCACAAGATGGCCACAATATACACGTACCTACTGATAACTGTTTATTGTATTCCAAAATCATCTACAAAGCACCAAACACACTTTGAACACTTAACGAGTGCGATGATCACTTATTTTGATGTGTTTTTTTGTTTAACGTAACGGCAACGTGATGCAAGTATCGCGACCTGCGGCAGACTAAATATCGTATAGTAAATAAGCACTTATTACGACAGATGATAGGCCAACATGATTGTAGTAGTGTTGTGTCTTTATTTATGATGTGCACGTGTGTGTTTGTACGGCGACATCTGAACGACCATTAGCATAACTGTTTAAGAACAACCAATGGCAACACTGCGCTTCATCGACCATTCATAAATATAATTCATTAAAAGACAAAAAAAAAATAACGTTCAAAAATAAAGATTCATGTCACTAGTAATACAGAAGGAATGAATAACCTATGGGAAAATATAATAGACATTATACGGAAACGAATTTAATAATAACGTAAAATACCTTATAAATAGGCTTCGAACTGAAACTGAACGGAAATATAAAAAAAATCTAAACGTACAACCTTATAACAATTATCTTGGTTAAATATATAAACTTGTAGTTCAATGGAAATAAACCTAAGACGTTGAATGATATAATAAGTGTACGTAGTTTGCGCCGAAAACAATAGAATTTGCAACGGAAACAACGCGGAGGTTTTTCATATCGTTTTGTTCAAAACTAAAATTGTTCGTTTAAACATAATGTAGTTTAAATATATAGTGGAACCTCCATATAACGAAGCTCGGGGGGAATTATAAAAATTCGTTATATCGAAGTTTTTTTCGCAGACTTGTGTCAGACACTCATATTGTGTACTTAAACTCTAAACATTAAAAACAAATTGCTAAAGCAAACGCCATATTAATTAGTATAAATTAGTTGTAACAGTACTATTATTGTCATAAAGCCTTGTGCTTTCCTAAATAATATTCAAAACTTCGATATATACAGATCGAAAATGGGCAAAACGAAAGTTCGTAATAATATGAGATTTTTGTCAATATTTATATATATAACTTGGCTATATAGAGGTAAAATTAACATAGGGATAAATTAGAGTTTCAGGGGTGATTGAAACATTTCGTTATATCGAGGTTCCACTGTATAAATATTTTGGATATTGGTGGTGATTTTAGTCTGACGAAAATGACTCAATTAAATTTTGAATGGATTGTGCTTTCCTAGATAATATTATAAACTTCGATATATACAGATCGAAAATGGGCAAAACGAAAGACGAAAGTTCGTAATAATGTGAGATTTTTGTCAATATTTATATATATAACTTAGCTATAAAAAGGTAAAATTAACATAGGGATAAATTAGAATTTCAGGGGTGATTGAAACATTTCGTTATATCGAGGTTCCACTGTATAAATATTTTGGATATTGGTGGTGATTTTAGTCTGACGAAAATGACTCAATTAAATTTTGAATAGATTGAGCAACAAGTTGGAGACAATTGAGGAAATGGAAAAAATAGGTTACGCAAAATCAAAATAGATTGTTGAATAAAAGACACAGACGGTCATTCAAACAGAAAAGTAAAAGTCATCTTCAATCGATGATAACAAATAAATATAGTTTAAAGTAGTCTCGTGGTCTTTTTTTAGATTTTTTTCCCGGAAGTTCTAAAATACCCACGAAAGACAATTGAGAACGTCTTTGTTTATACCAGAATTAAGCGTGTGTAATTGCCAAACGGTGTGTGGTGATGGGCGAGAGATGGATGTCAAGGTAACAAGACGATTTGACAAAGTGGGGAGATGTTTTTCAAAAATAAAACGACAGTTTGTGAACAATGCTAAAGCTGTGATTTAAACAAAAATATGAAGATCAATGGGAGGTGTTTATTGTTTTGGATTTTAAGTTGCGTCAGCGGAAGCATTTGTTCATAATCTGTGGGATGGGCATTGTTCCGATGAGATCAAATTATATGTATAGGAGGAGCAGCACTTTATTAAAGTGGTTACAACATCTACACAACTGCTAAGTATATTAAAATATGTGACAATTTTTAACAATATAATTTAATTTAATCAAACCCAGTCCTAAAGGGTGTAATTAAGTGCTTTGACGAATTCAAACTCTGCAAAGATTTCCTTTCAAATTAGATTGTTGTATTATTTTATTTAACTCTCTGATATACATCTATATATCAGAGAGTTATTATACTTATCATACGTCAATTAATTATTACATTCATTAGACAAACTATAATGTTAAATGCAAATTTCAAAAAGAGTAATTTTATTTTATTAATATTATAATTTAATAGGATTGTTGTGTTCCTTCCGAAATTTCAAATAGAATAATACATTTTACCACATAATAAAAATGTTGGCACAGTCCTTGCTCTACAATTATGAACAATAGATTAAAATTTGATTATTGTTTTATTTTAACTCTCTGGTATTTATTGAGAATATTATGTGATATACATCTAGTTATCATACATCAATTTATTATAACATTCATGGGACAAACTATAAAGTTAAATGCCAATTTCAAATAAAGTAAATTTATTTATGTTATAAGAATCTGCTGTTAATATCCGAAAATTAAAATGAGATAATACATTTTACCAAATAATAAAAATGTTAGCCGCACAGTGCTCTACAATTATATGCGATTGAAAACCTATTTTTTCACCCACTTAGCAGAGGTTTGGTTATAAACTAGCTTGTGTTGGTGGTGCACATCTTGTTAAGTAAATAATGATAAAAACATGAAACAAAATCACTCAAATAACAGTACATAAAATAACACATTGAGTGGCTATATTTGAATTTAATTCATAAAATCCTTGAAAATGTCAAAAATAGCAATTTTATTAATATTACTGTGTTATAAGATTATTCAGTTAATATCAGAATATTCAGATACATTTTATATAATAAAGCAATCATCATCATCATCATCACAAGGACTCCAGTTCAGTGATGAACCAAGGCTTCCCGCACCAGCATCTTCCACTTAATGCTCCTCCAGTTATTAATACCTAAACTCCTAACTACCTTATAGAACTCGTCCGCCCACCTTAGCCTAGGTCTACCCTGCCTTCTCTTACCCACAGGCTTGCTGGATAGTATTTCCGATACTATCCCTCCTGCTTTTTAACCCAACCTAATGTTAAAGCCCTAATAAACTGCAATACGTTCACGCTCTTATATAATGAGTAAATCTCATCGTTCCGTCTAATTCTAAATAGTCCCGGTGCCTCCTGAACAGGACCCAAGATCCTCCTAAGAATCTTTCGCTCGAACCTAAGTAGCCTATCCTCCTCAGTTTTGGTAATAACCCATGTTTCTGCACCGTAGGTTAGTACTGGCCTAATTAGCATCTTGATAATAAAGCAATACGTATAATAAAAATGTAAGCCGCGCAATGCTCTACACTTGTGAGCAATTGAGAACTTGTTTTTTCACCGTTTATAAAACCGAGTATGCAATTAAAATCTCGGCTGAAGTGATCGATCAAAACACAATAGTTCACGATGCTTTTTGTTTTATACAACGCCGATATGATCTACCTTCACAATTAATTCTTCTGTAAAGCATGTTTGCATTACTTTTAAAATGATATACGCAAAAAAGCGGAAATTACAAGTTGGGACGGGTAATTAAAGGCGCGTTCCCGTTTCATGGCCGATATTCTGATTGGACATCACAGCTAGAAGTAATTAATAATGAAATGTTACATTTACAGTAGCTTGCTAGTGCGATTGGTTACTCAACTGAAAGAATCAAGGCCGAGATCTTGCTGTCACAGCTAAAGTGCATTGGAAGATGCAGTCGGTCCATCGGAATTGGGTCGGCGATGTCAAGAGCCAGTTTTTATGAATCAACATTATTACTATTACAAAAGGAGTTATTATATTTAAAAAAAATCTACATCCTTTGTTAAAACAAAAATAATATATCCCAGGAGCAAACAGGGAATCGTGGTGTTTCATTACATAACTGACGAGTGCTGTATTATCATCATTGCGACTTGGGATTTCCCGTATAAAAAATAAATATATAATTCTAGATTTTCAAAAGTAACCCAACCGCATTGTTTAACAGTGGTTATAACAAAATTTTCATACTTATTAAATTTGTATTATTCTGTTTGAATGTTCAGATATTAACAGAGCATCTTATAACACAAGCATAATAAGTTTTGCTACAAATACTGTGGTCATGGGTTCAAATCCCGCTTAAGTAAAAAAAAATCGATATAATTTTATTAAAATCCCAACGATCCATGTTTATTCTTATTTCCTGAATTGCAAGATAAATACTCAAGTAAAAAATTAAAACCTTGTTGTGTCTAAAAATAAATAAATATTTGTAACATTTTCTAAAAAAAGTCCCTCGAGACGTATGTATACCTACTAAATTAATTATTAATTAACCTACTAAATTAAAATAAATTAACATTATTCTTGAAATTTTAGCCATCTTATCAGAGAATTCAAATAAAGCACTATTTTAATAATTTTAAGTGTTTTTAAATAAATAAACTGTCGGAAAGCGGTGGAATAAACTATCACATAAAAAGAACAATACATACATGCAGAACGAACTATTTCTGTATAAATGAGAACTATACATTATGTAATATTTTGACATACGAAACAATAACAGCAATATTTTCAAAGCCATGATGCCAAGTGTTAATATGGAATTAATAAATAATATATTTAATTTGTATATCTACACTTTATTATTCGGTGGTTTAAGAATAATATTGTATAAATCGTCCGAAGGCTTGATGTTAAAAAATGCACATTATTTATTAAATAATAAAAAAATGTAAGGCATGTTAAATAAATAATAAAAGGGTTGTATGTATTATACATAAAAAGAGTATGAAAGTCGGGTTAAACGTATGATCACTAAACTAAGATTTCGACAATTATAAGACCATTTATGGTAATTATTAATTTAATAATTTATCATGCAGTCACTGTGGTCAGTGATGTGATGACATACCTCAGACATGGCGGTCCATCAGTCACGATGTCCATATGAAATGTACAGCAACTAAGCTGTTACTCTTCAACTTCCTTCATTAGCACTGCGCGAAGAGAAGACCCTGCCAAACAAAAATACCAATTCACGAAATTAGTATTTTATATTTGACGACAACATTACAGATACACATAATAAATCCCGTTAATTATCAATTAAAATTTACTACATATAAAAATATTAAGTAAGAGTGATGCACATATTATTATACAAATTCTTCCATAATATATCGATGGATTGGTGGATCGTAAATGTCAGTTTGGAGAAAACGGCATTATGATATTTTTCCACATGGACACACAAGAACCATCAAAATAATTCATATACCAGCGTAATAGCTCAGGGGAAGCTACAAATACTGTGGTCATGGGTTTAAATCCCGCTCAAGTAAAAAAAAAATTTCATCGGTTATTACAACTGGGAGATAGGGTATAATATTAATAAAATCCCAATCGATCGGCTTGATCCAGGTTTACTCTGATTTCCTGTATTGTAAAGTAAATACTTATTATTAGGTCGGTGACCTGTGTAACTAGTTGTAATTAAGATCACCGATTAATTTGTATATAAAATTAAAAAGCAATGTTTCGATCTGTTATTATAACTGGAAGATCGGTATAATTTTATTAAAATCCTGAATGGTCCAGGCTGTAAGGTAAGGCGATTATCAAGTCGAGCAGATATTTAAGATCACTAACAGTAAAATTTGCAAAAAAAAAACAAAACAAATATTTGTAACATCTTTTAAAAAGTCCCTGGAGGCGTATATAAATTAAATAAAATAATATTATTATCCTTGAAATTTAGCTATTTTATCAGAAAATTAATAAAGTATTATAATATTATAAATGTATTCCTTACAATGCTTAATTAAGTCAAAGCACTTACATATCTATACAGTTGATATTATTTTTATAATTTAAAGTAAGTTTTTAAGATTAAAAAAATATTTGAAGGGTTGTTGCGAATGGGAGATCGGGAATAATATTAATAAAATCCCAATGGATCGTCTTGATCCAGGTTAACTCTGATTTCCTGTATTGTAAGGTAAATACTGGTTATTAAGTCGGTGACCTGTGTAACTAGTAATAGTTAAGATCACCGACTGACAATTAATAAATCCTCAGGGCGTATATCAATAAAATATTTGCAGATAGACAATCAATTCATTAGACTTGTTTGATTTATACAACCTTTTGTAAAATGCCATAAGATTCCCGGTAAACATTTTAATCAAGTCGCATTGCTGATCCAAAACGGAATAGGAATGGATGGTATATGAAGAATATTTTATAGATGGGATAGAAAAGGTCTGCGGAGAGAGCAGAAGGCGCAGTTTCTGTCTGCTAAAAGCACTCGAATAGCGAAGTGCATGATTCTGCCAGCATTGCGAAAATTGTTGTGCACCTCTGATGCAATCGGAATATCATACAAATATACGAAGATGTACTTGCTGTATGCCTATTATGCGGACAAAGAATCATGGATTCATCAATTTATTTATATACCTATATACAATCAAGGTATATTCTAAAAGAACACAATATTCGACAAGGGTATCGACTAATAAATCCATAACCGATCAAAATACGGTAAAACAAACTAAAGTAATATAATGCAATATCCATAGGGTTTTCGAACAAATAGAAAAGAAAAAATCCGAAGAGTATCCGATTAGCTTCATTAAACGAGTCACTTTCATACTGTTTAACAGTTACATAATATACAGGTTTTTAATTGCTGACAATTCTAGAGCACTGCATGGCTTACATTATTTTTTATTGCTTTGAATTATTTCTATTTGAATTTATGAATATAAACTTTATAGTTTGTCCCATGAATATAATAATTGATAATAACTGTAGATATACATATGTCATATAATAATTTGTGCAAATATCAGAGAGTTAAAATAAAATATTACAATAATCAATATTATAAAGGTAATCGTTGCAAAGCTCGAATGCGCCAAAGTACTTCATTACATCGCCTTGGATTAGGTCTGGTTATAAAACCAACAATCAGAGCCATTTGCGGTAAATACATTCGCCTATACTGAAATGCTCTACTACTATAATTATCCAAGAGTACCCATAATATAATCTTTTTTACATACAATCATTTATTAAGCAATTCGAATCTATTGAGTCGATTTACTGAAATAAAACGAATAAAGTAATCTAAAACCTTGAAGGTGATTTATTTAATTTTTTTATAGAATCCGATAGAGTGTTTACACGGATTAGGTTTGGATATATGAAATGATTTTTTTCACAAATTGCAAAATAAAATAAATTACTGTTTGACATCACTCAGCAGTGGAATTATTAGATATTAAAGCAAGGATTGTCGGAAGTTGAACCTGTATTTACCAAGAAATGCATGTTTCGAATGCATTCGCGTATGTGATACAGTTGTTTCGGTTCGAGCAAACGTCACATTTCTTTCGGAACACACTGTATCTGATACTAAATATGACGGATATAACACGTCTGTTTAATTGCGCCCCAATTGTGATGCTAATTTGCAAATTTCATTTCACCCGTTACAAGATCTTTTTTGCATATGTCTTTATACAAACACAAATATTTTCATGTGCCACATGAAACCTCGTTTTTTTTATTCCAATAATAAGTTTGCTCTTCAACGGTGCTGGTATATCAAGTTTTATTTCGATATCTTACAAAGAAGGACCTTTACAAATGTCATGTGCCGTTAACATGTCCCTATGTGGTTTGAATGTTTAAAGTTTGCAAACGTTGTCAGAAATTTATCTTATTAAAATTCTATTCAACAAACAAATTTTTTAATTGCTAGTTTCAATCTCGCCTGTTTTATTGGTAAACGTCTATTTCAATAGATTTATTAATGCACGTGATTAACCTTGATAAATTATTACAGCAAATATATAAATTATTAGTACAGTGGTACCTCGATATACGAATGCGCTAACATACGAATGTTTTGAGATACGACGAATAATATTCGAGAATTTCTACCTCGACATACGATGAAAATTTGAGATGCGATTTTTTATAGAAGGTCACTATTAGAATTTCGCGCCAGAATTGTGTATATGTAAACATCAATAATCAATAAATATTTATTATATGCGTTATTACTAGTTTATTTATTTTAACCTCAAATTATCCATTGCCGATTTTACAAAATGTACATACAATTTTTTTTATTCAAAAATACGTGATACGTTAAGAAAACCATTTTTTTTGGTAGGACTGCTTGAGGGGCTGGAACGGATTAATGGCTGTTTGTATGGGAAAAAATGCTTCGAGATACGATTGTTTTGACTTACGACGATGATCCTGGATGATGACGATGAACGAATTAAATTCGTATCTCGAGGTACCACTGTACATTAAAATGGAATATAATTGAAAATTTATTATACACTTCAACAAAAAAATGATTTCATTATGTTTAGTTCTATTGTACAAAAATGATGTGTTTTAGATAAATTTTTTATAAGGATTGTATCATATTTGATCCCCTAGTTATATATCGCATTTAGGGACACATTTTCTCTTTTCATATATTTTTTTTCACCCGGTTTTAATGCGTCGATTGAAATTGTAATTTTTATTTGCCAATAGGTAAATACAATAATAATATAAGCCTCGGTGCATTGTAGTGGTGGTCGAGGTCAACTCGATACTTTGATTTGAATATTTGACTGTTGTTTGTTTGCGCATAGTAAAACAAAGATGGCGCTAATAATACAGAATTTAACTAGAAAACACTGGAAATTACTACACAACAATACAAAGGTAAAACGTTAATTACCTGCAAGTGTGTTTATCACTCATTGAATAATTATTTATAAGTGATAACATTTGTATATGATTTGAGCCATACGTGGCTATATTGACATGTATTCGATTTATTTATTATTTATTGGTTAAATTTATTTGAAAGCAATAGATGGAATAAAAATGGGTTTAAAATAAACTGGTCTCCGAGGGAATTCAATGTGCTGTTGTCGACTTACTTCACGCTCTATATAGTTTTGTTATTAATCGATGGCTTGACATTTGCACTGGTGATTTTCCACCGTCTATGTATGTGCAATATAAAAACCACTGTTAATTGAATACATATTATTAAAGGTGCAAATACGTAAAGATATTTCTTACTATTTCAATATACAAGGATTATTATAAGAGCGAGGTATCAAGGTCAATTTTAATGAGAGAAATTAACTTATGTTATGAGTTGCATAATAATCTACTTGTATGTGAGTTTAAATCATATCTTACTGACACTGACAGTTAACAGGCGTATTGATAAACGAATATTGATTTTCTAATATTATGTACTAGGGTAATTTTAATTGAATTTTGGTTTTTTAATAGGACGGTTAAGTTGTGATTTCATTTTTGCTTTAAAGTGTTTTGACTCTGTATATATTATATGTATAATTATTAAATGTCTCTAATATTATTTTGAAATTAATTTAATGTTATTATCATTAAAATAGCCGTTTTGAGATTTTAGATATGTATTAATTGTAAAAAAAAAATTAGAAATATTCTTCCATCTGGTAACACTTGGAAAGACCATTACACACACCGTAGACTATTATATATATTACTAGGGTAATTTTAATTGAAATTTCCATTTTGTTAATGTTTTTTTATGTTCTGCCTGGTTTTTTAATAGGACGTTTATCTTTGAGTTTTGATTTCATTTTTGCTTTAAAGTGTTTTTTTGATCGATTAGAAGAAAACATTAATAAATTGAAAATTTCAATTAAAATTACCCTAGTTAGCTATAATAGTCAAATAGATCACCAACGGGCAGATTCGATAGCCTAACACAATGCTATGTCTAAAAGTCAAATTTAAACTTCTCAAAAAAGCCTCCCTCGGGGCATATGAAAAAATAAATTAAATCAATATTTATTTAATCACCATCAATTAATTTACCAGAGAAATAGCTCAGGTGATATGGCGCATGGCTAAAAATACTCATGGGTTCAAACCCCACTCAATTTCGCCGGATCGTCTTGATCCATGTTTACTCTTATTTCCTGTATTGTAAGGTAAATACTGATTATTAATTCGGTGACCTGTGTAACTAGCAATAGTTAAGATCACCGACAGACAATTAATTAACACGTTGTTGTTTCTAAAAACTCTCGGGGCGTATATAAAGGGTGGACTTAATAATTTAGGGGGTGGTAGGGTATTGTAAGAATAATCGAAAAAAAAAATTTAATATATTTTTTATTAATATAAAAAAATAATAAATAATATTAATTACGTATAACAGACACAATATACACGTAACAGTCACTAATGAGTACCTACTTCAAATAAACAGCTAATTTCAAGATGGTGGCCCAAACTCGATTCGAATATAATGATAACCTACCACCCCCCAA
The DNA here is from genome assembly GCA_022606485.1 of Agraylea sexmaculata. Classification (NCBI taxonomy): domain Eukaryota; kingdom Metazoa; phylum Arthropoda; class Insecta; order Trichoptera; family Hydroptilidae; genus Agraylea; species Agraylea sexmaculata. The sequence continues at coordinate 114,074 of JAGTTH010001233.1, read as the reverse complement.
AATATTCTCAGTTATTTAAAGTCCACCCTGTATAAAAAAATGTGTTTCTTTATACAGACTAGTATATCGATGCGCCACTGTTAAATACTTTGTTATTTGCAGTTGTAGAGAAGAAGAAGAAGAGAATCGCTTAATTTAAATCCCATTACGTATAAACTCACTCCACGGAAGACTTACGTCATGGTAGTGTTATTTGTTAATTATTGAAGAGTCGTAATGTGAAGTAGTTCGTTTCCGCACGTATTGTTTAACTCGTAACGAGTGACGAAATTGCGTCCTGGGAAATTCGGTACTCCGACGATCTTCGACTACATTATGAGAATCTCTTCTATTCACGAAGACCAAGTCAAAGAATATTTAATATATACCGGAGAAAAGACCCTGACACACTAAGCAGCGCCTGGCCCACTATTACTGACCGGAATGTCACTACCTTCATATAACATGAGCACATACAATAATTATCAAAATATGGCACATGGCCTAATACAATATGAGGACAGATCGTAATCATTCAAAAGGATTACTTATAAAAACCACACAACTCCGTATATACATACAACATTATGTTATTGTTATGAAATATTAAAAAAAATAGTTGATCGATTTGGACATAAATCAAAGAGTTTGCAGAGTTTTAATGCGAACGCGGTCGTAGTCTACGTTTGTGGAGTGATTTCGTTACGCTTTCTAAAACACGGCTATAGTGCACCCAGGGCTGTAAATAAATATGATCGATATTTTATAACAGACAGTGTATTATGTATTTAAAAAAAGATAAACGATTTTGATTTGAAATCGGTGTTGAGTCCATCTTGTAATTTTTCACTGCATTTTGAAAATTGTTAATAAATATTTTATATTCGATCCAGTCGGTTGAATTATTTTAATTTGTCAACCCTAAATATGGCGGTGAAAATTGTGTTACAAAAAAAAAGTAAAAGTAACCGTTCATAAAATGGTTTCGAAGTGTACTGACTATAAATGATATTACGTCATTTAATATAAACCTTTTCAAATATTATATCTACAATTGTTGAAAGTGTGTATATATGTTGTATGTCTGTCTGTCCGCACAGATCCATCAATAATCAGTGTTACTAGATGGAAGAATAATATTTTATATAATTATTTTACTACAATTAGTACATATCTAAAATATATAATAATAACAGTATTAGACCGCCTCATATTGATGTTTTCCCGATACTATATTATTGTATCCAGTCTTACAACAAACACGTGCTTCATTTAAATGATTTTGATTGGAACAAACAACTTATTATATCGGGAATTAGAAGGTGTTCCAAACGTATGAAGTTCAAAAAAAATGTTCATTTTAAAACATCATTTAAACTATTAAATGAGACTTTTTACAAATAGTAAAAATGTCCTATTTGACGGGCAACTAATATAGATTCATCTATTATCTATTACACATCATTATCTAATCATCTATTCATCTATTATTTTATTACAATTAATACATATCTAAAATCTCAAAACGAGGAATTAAATGATAGTAATATTAAATTAATTTCAAAATAATATTAGAGATATTTAATAATGCATAATAAATGACAATTCTCAAAAAAAAAGTATTTATCGGGAAATTCGCTTTTTAAACACTGTAATGAGTGTTGTCATCATATGAAAACCGTATTAAATTATTTTATTAATATATAAAGTCCTGTTAAAAAACCAAGCAGAACATCAAAAAACATTAACAAATTGAAAATTTCAATTAAAATTACCCTAGATACATATAATAAAAGTAACCAAAAAATAATAGAAATGACCGATTTTTAATGGCAGATTAATAGCTTTAGTTTGAATCGCTTTGATGATGAAACGAATAAGGTTTACATGTCCAAAGCCTGAGTAGAGCTGGCTCTTCGCCATAAAACTAATTCTGAGTGCAAATCCGCTACTAAAGCTAAGGGAACTTTTCCATCGAACAACCCAATGACTGCGATTTCCCGAATGCACCGAATAAATATTCCGAGACTTACCTCAGCATGCCATGGAATAATTTCAAATATCTTCCAGACTCAAAGCGACATTATTGCTAATGGACTCGGAATGAATTTTACAGACTTTATTCTTGTAATGATATAAGATGTATATAAAATCCAGTGGGATTTTCCATAACATAAAATACGAGGCTTTAAAGAAATGTATAGTACATGTCAGTTAAAATTGAAGGTGTGTGGGTTGTAATTGGGTTTAATTAAGACTGAAAGATAGGTATACACATGGACGACCTAACAAAATTCATCCCCGAAATACTAGGAACTAATAGATAATAACCAGCATAATAGCGTAAATTTTTAAATGTATTTGATCGGTTATTACGATTGGGAGATTGGGAATAATATTAATAAAATCCTGATTGTCCTGATTCAGGTTTACTCTGATTTTATGTATTGTAAGGTAAATTCTGATTATTAAGTCGGTGACCTGTGTAACTAGTAATAGTTAAGATCACCGACAGACAATTAACACGTTGATGTGTCTAAAAAAACAAAAAAACTAAAAAAAAACACTTCGGGGCGTAAATAAATAAATAATTGTGATATATGGATGCATATTATTTGCACGTTGATTAATATATGTATGTATTATCAAGTGAACATATAGGATAATTCAATATCTAAAAAGAGTCCGTATCAAATGACCAAAACAAACACGAAAAAGGTAAAATAAAATATTTACACAAAAACATCTGTAAAAACACGCATACGAGAGGAGGAAAATTTTATCAACACTGTTATTTAAAAAAAAGATTATATTGATTATTAATTAGCAACTGCTTAAATTGAATAGGTCGAGCATATTTCAATATATGTAAATACATATGCATATATAAAAAAAGTAAGACCGCAATATGTGGGTAAATGTTCAGTTGCGAGACACAAACATACGGTCGCTATCGACTTGATAAGAAATGACAGTAAACAATGATAAGAAAAATTTGTCCCCTTTCTTTTAATAATTGATAGTTAGGCTAAACAATCATTATTTAAATACAAACGAAAAAAAAAACCAAGGCCTTTTATATCTGCTTGTGATTGAAAAGGATATTGTGAATTCATCATGTGGTGTTTGCATATTATGTATTGTGTATTTGACGGATTCGATGGGGACATCTGTTTCCGATTAAAATACAAATCGTATTCATTCGCTGTTGAATATTTTAAATGACAGAAGCAAACTTTATTTATTATTTACTAGAATGTCTAACAGTAAGTACTGACAATAAGGTGAAATTATTGCTGTTTTAACTTATGATACTAATTTTAAAAGTATACAACACGCAAGGAAATAATAATTTTAACTGAGCGATTATTTCGTAAAAATGTTTATAGTTCACAAAAACCAATCGATCATATTATGAATATCTTTCAACAATTGTTAAATTTAATCTTATCAGTGAGGCATACAAATTTCGCACTCATATGAGGTAGGCAAATATTTGGTAAGAGCAATATTAATAGTTTACTGATGGAAATAATATCGATTACGGAATTTTATAAGTGAGTTAAAACATTTTTATTTTTTTTATTTTAAAACAATTACATTGATTGGTCTATATTGGATTATATCAATAGTACTCCAAGCTCTAACAATGTTAAAATTAGAAACGACATAGAGGTTAAGGTCGTACCAGAATGCACCATAAGCACAAAAATATACCTGTGCAAGCAACGGATTTCCTAGAATACATAAGATATGTAATGTTAAAAATATTATTTTTTATGCTACATGTTGTCAATTTATATAAGCTGAATTAAATGGTCGCGAAGTGAAAGCGATTAAATATAAGGAGTGATAATAACGTGACAGCAGGAGTTAACAATAGGCCTGAAAGTTGTGAGGATGCCTCATCTAGCTTCTGGGCGTTGGCCAACTTTCAAATTGCAAACTGTTTTCTCCTCCATAAAAGACCTTAACTCAGAAAAGGCTTTTCATCAAATTTTGAAGAAAACGACATTTACTTCAGTCAAATGCACCGTGTTATTAAGCGGAAATGTGATGCAAATTTACTAAATCAAATAAATACCTCGATCGAAGAAATTCTTATACAACTTGTTTTTAATTGAAACTAAAATATTTTTATCGTAATTATGTAATGCCAATACGATTATAAAAAAATACTAAAGGGGGCCTACAATTTTTTTCGTATAAAAAAATAATTTATTATGACGGCTTTAGAAACTTTGATTTTATTAATTTTTACAATAAACAAGTATGAGCTCACTTTATGATGTCATCGCATTGGTTCAAGTTCAATTTCGAATTTCTCAACAATGTATTGTTGTTTACTTGCAATGTGCGTAGTGCAATTTGGTTGAAATTATGCTGTACCGTACTTTGTTTACAAATTCAAATCATATCCCAATGTATTAAACTCTTTTTTCCAACAAACCTACCCAGATGGTTGAAGGATCTGTACAGACATATAACAAACACACACCTAAAAAAGTTATAGTTATTATATTAATTTGGGTTTGGGAAACCGAGGGATCTAAGTGGATATTTAAGTTTAGGTTACCGATCGTTTTAAAAATTATATGTATTTAATAATAGTTTATTTTAATGATTTTTTACAATCTCTTATAAATACCGTGACGCCTTCTCTTGTAAGCAGAGATGTGCCAAAGTCAACCGAGTATTATATATCGCTCCATCCTTTTTCTCATCATGCGATATAATAATGTCTCTCTCCCACATATTATCTTTATAACACTTTATTTCATTTTATGGGAAAAGACGGTGGAGCGATATACATAAAAGAGATATGTATATAATAAATATTCGTTCGACTTTGACACATCTCTGATTGTAAGGGGTTGGCCAGTACACCGTGAAATTTACGAGAGTATATAGGAGAGGTGGTTTCTCAGACCACCCCACAGAAATTGACACGTTTTCGCCGTGGATCGGACTCCAGAGTCTCACTCACGGATTCGTCACACTAATCACTGGGCCACAAGGCGGTTCTTATATATAATTATCCACAAGAAACACTTTTTCTTATATTAGAAAGTGTCATTAAAAAAATCGATAATCACTGTTTCAAGGCTGATATAATATGGTATCATAAATTATTAATGGTGTTGAAAAATGTTGGCGAGCACCGAAATTCATTCAAGAAAACTTCTCCAGCTGTCATAAAATATGTCACTAAAGCGTCATGGCTCATCGATATGAAATTCTCGAAGGAATTTAAAAAGTTCCCTCGCCCTAAGAGTCGCTCGTAATATTTTTCAGTGGAAGGCTGTGCGTCATAAAGAAGTCGCATCCGCGAGACAATCCCGCGGCATTGATCTTTAATTTAATAAAATAATCATTAAACAGTGTGAATATAAAACACGAGAAAGCACTTTGCTAGTCTCGCGCTATACTGTCCCCGAGTATAATTTCCAAATGGCTTCTGAAACCAGTTCCCAGTTGGAACTGGACATGACGTCCAAAGCCAAAGTCAACGCACTCGAACGAATTGTCGCAAGGTCGTTATATTCATCCAATTCACACAAAGATCATCGATCAAATTGACAATTTTCAAAACTATTACCCTAATTGGTATCAACATAAAAAACGTAAGCTGATTTCAAAACAGTCGTCGGTCTTGAAATAAAGAAACAATCGCATTCCAGTAGGTGGAATGTAAAATTTTTACATACACACTCACAAAGAAACACACGTACATTTACAAAGCGACCTTTCTCTTTTTTTCGATGAACATTCATAAAACTTACGTGTCAGCATCCAAATTGAACTACAATTACGTATTAAATAAAATTTAATCACACATTCAATATTCATAAGTGATTTTTATGGATGGCGGTTGGAGCCTAAAAGCTATGAATGTAAAATTTACATCATTATTGGTGTTTTATTATGAAAATAAATTACAAATACAATTTTCCGAATCTTTATGTACCGCCTTGAATTGCTGTTAGCAAATGTACACTTTCTCTTCATAAAATTGGCTAGTTGTTGGAGATATTAAGTTAAAATCATAGATATAAACTTAGATATCGCATTGCATATGAATTCATGCAGCCCGTGTATTGTTGCACTCTTCTCTCCTATTTGATAGAGGCATAAGTCTGTCTCCCTCACTCAACACACTAGTAACTACTGAGAGTGGCCGTGACAATACTTTGGCGATTAAAACGCAATAATATTTTAAACGTGTTAAAGAAGTAGTTTTTTGGTAAAAAAGTGAGCCTAGATGTATTTGATTGTATGTTTGAGTCCATATGACATGTAGTAACAATGCATTTACCCATTTTACTGTGAAATATAACTGAAGATATGAAGAGACATGTTTACAGTATAAGGTTTGCTAGGTAACTGATGTTTTTGGCCACTTGATCCACTTGAACTAAACACGCATTTAGCCACTCATGCGATGTTTATATCTATGGTTAAAATATAATATATTCGCCTTGATAAAATGTTAGTATGCATTTCTTAAGGTAGATAAGTTATTCTCAGAACCCTTCTCAAGGTAAATGGGTAGCATTTTAAGGTTGAAAAATTCTCGAGTTAAATGGCGAATCATCAGGAGAGCAATGCAGGGATGAGAGCAGTAGTGATAGGAATTCGAACGAATGAAATCGAGAAAAATCCGTTATATCCAAGCGACTTGACATACTTCCGTGGGAAAGATTGCCAAGAGTACCGCGTTCAAGTCAGCACTTTACCACATTTGATTTCTATAAAAATACACTTTTAGACTAGTCATTTCATTCGTAATATTCAATTCGGACATGTGAATTTAAAAAGTGAAAAATACCGGAATAAGGAATCACTACAAATACATTTAAAATTGTCAAGAAAGTTGTTGGTGATAATTTATTATATTTGCGAGAAAGCAGACAGCTGTATCTAAAACGTACATAAATGACATTTTGTCACAATGATCGAGTCGATCGAAATAAGCAGTTTTTAAAAATACATTACTTTTGTAAATTACTCTTTGTTTCTTATGTTTGTAGATGAAATTTTGAACTCATATAGAAAGAGTCGTTATTGATAACACCGAAGAACTATCACTGCTGCGACAAATTATTTCTAAGCGTTTCTATAGTTGGTCATTTGCTTTACAAACATAAGAAACAAGGAATATTAATATTTTCTTGAGAAATCTGACATGTTAAATTACCGCCCTAGTTAAAAAAAAATTACAACGAATTTTTCAATAACTTGTCGACAATGCTACATGTCTGCTAATAAAATAATATTATTACCATTTACGATTTATTTCTTTACAATTAATCTAATAATAAATAATTAGCCAGTAAATAAAACGCATAGAATTCCATGCAACGTGACTTTGCAGCGATTGGGGGTTAATTTGTCTCTTGAAGCTTTCAGACTGACTACTTCAGGGCGGAGACACTTCTTCAGGACCACTCCGCCAGGATATGCTGCATATTAATGAATATTTTAATGAGGAAGATCTCAAGATGCGTGTCGTAGCCACCCTTTGATAAAATTACTACATTGCCCCTAGATTTTCCAAGCATTGTTTTCGCGGATTGGTTTAACACCTTACTGATTTTAATTAAGAAATTTGAATTTAACTGTATTTATAAGGAAATTAGTTAGTAAATTCAAATACCTTTGAGACTCAAAGCGACAGTATTGCTAATGGAATTTATTCTAGTAATAATACATATAAGATGTATATAAATTCTAGTGAGATTTTCCATAACATAAAAAGACGAGGCTTTAAGAAATTTATAGCTGTCAGTTAAAACTGAAGATGTGGGGGGTTGTAGTTGTGTGAAATGTAAAATTGAGTTTTATTGCATGTATGTATACATATGGACGACCTAACAAAATTCATCCCCGATATAATATGAACTTATAGATAATAACTTAACTTATAAATAATAATAAGGGATAAGACGCGTGGATACAAATACTGTGGTCATGGGTTCAAATCCCGCTTAAATAAAAAATTGATTTGATCGGTTATTACAACTGGGAGATCGGAAATAACATTAATTAAATCACGATCGATAGTCTTGATCCAGGTTTACTCAGATTTTCTGAATCGTAAAGTAAATTCTGAGCTACTCCTTCCTGTTGCTTTTCGTGGTTTTAATACAAGCAACTAAAAATATTATTTCACTACATTTATTTAATTCATAGAAAATCCCCAGTATAATAGCTCAGGGAATGATACAAATACCGTGGTCATGGGTTCAAATCCCGCTTAAATAAAAAAATGATTTGATCGGTTATTACAGCTGGGAGATCGGAAATAACATTAATTAAATCACGATCGATAGTCTTGATCCAGGTTTACTCAGATTTCCTGAATCGTAAGGTAAATACTGAGACGATTATCAAGTTAGGCAGAGCCGTCCTGTCGGTAACCTGTGTACCTAGTAAGAGTTCCTTCTAAAAAGCTAATTCACTATATAAATAGATACTTATAACTTGTCGGGTGATACAATCAACCGTATATTGTAATGAAATTCTATTTTTGTAGACTAATAAATAATAATAGCCGTGAATGAGCGATGAGTAAACTTCGTGTTGACATTTAAAAGCTTTGCAAGATGAAAGTAAGTGTGAAGTTGAAATTAGACGAATACAGAATATTCACGAATTCACGATGAATAATAAAAGCGATCACAAGTTTAATTTAGAAATTTGTATAGTGTATATGAGTTAGTACTGAATTCTATTTTAGTAATCAGTGGGTTAATCGTTCATCTCGTATTTAATATTAAACGGCCATTGAACGGATGCGATATGTCAATCTGCCGATAGTAAAAGCACATGGTGCAGTAACTACTTGAGAATGTTTATTGATTTGTAAATGAACTTGGGAGTTTGACTTGCTTATTTATTTATTTATTTATTAATTCAACACAGGCGATGGGGACAAGGACAGCTGAGTGTTGTATAGTTATTATTACTGCTACTAACACATCATTAACGCCTCTCCTTAATGAATGAACACTATTATGAGATTTGTGTTTATAAACATGAGTGTGAAATTTATAACGTCGCCCCATTCATTTTAGAAATTTACAACAGTTGATACGAATATGAAAAAAAAGACGAAATATCAATGTAATTAAACCATTATGTGATGAATGAATAAAACAATATTTTCTTCGGCTTTTCTAAAAATATCCGCAGTATAATATTTCTCCTACGCTTTTCGCTTAGCTTGTCAAATCAAGTGTTAAATAAGGCCTTTACAAACACTAGTTATATTAAAAATAGAACGATTTATGTATTTCAGTTTTATTACTTTTCATATATTAATTAACAACGCATATAATTGCCACGATAACGCAATACTCTATTTATTTTACCTTTATTGAGAAACTTACCAACATAACTCAAAATAATATGATAAATAGAAACTAAACACCTTCATCAATTGGTGTCTTTAATTGTTCTGGCATTCACTAAATCTGTTTGTAGAGTAAATGTTAAACTCACAGCAAACAGCTGTTCTGTGAATGACGATAGTGTAACATATTAAAACTTTGCGGTGTGGCCAATTTCTATGAAATAGTGATTTTTCAATTAAAACAATTAATATTCTGCAAGGTTATCTCGAAAAATAATTATGTCAAAAACATATTAAATGCAAATATTGCAAATATGTATGTATACACGATAAACCACAATAGTAAGCAAATAAATTAACAATATTCGCTCATTGCTTCATTATTATCTACGTGCAAAAAAAAAAGTATTTAAAAGGTCATCGCTTGTTTTGCATAATATGTATCAAATTTTCAGATGTAATATTTAAGTGAAAATCACACAGGTGTATTATCAATTGGGGTGTTTTTGGAAGTAGTTCGGTTGTCTGTTTGATAATTTAATAACCCATCGGATTATCTGGAAAGTGACAAAATGGAATGGAAAATGAGAAGTCAAGGTATTTAAAAGACTCATTCTTGTGAAAAGAAAGCATGTAGTAAGTCATTATTAATCGACACAAACGGTCATCCAATTTTGACGAATAGCTTCAAACGACGTCTTTACAACCGTCAACGTAAATGGTGCACGACAAACGTTCCAGAACATTGTGTAAGTACTCAAAAGAACACCTCACTTAAAATTACTTAAAATAAAATATTCTAAAATTAACCCCCCAGTCTTATATGAAAAACCTGTATCAGCTATTTATTGGCTGATGTAGAACTCCGCCAACATTTATTCCGGTTTTATATTGGGTACAGTGCAAATTATTACTGTGTGATTTTTTTCTCGTACATGAACATATTATATTCATAACCAAACGTAGCCAAGTGGTTGGAATTAAAAAAAAAACTTTTACTCTATATAAAAATATTTAAATTAGAATTATCAAATAATAAAGCATTTGTGCACCCACTAGACTAGTTTCATATATTTCAATGTTCATAAACATAATGTCAAAAGCTGCATTGTCTTAACAGAAATAGGCAAATTGTATCAGCCTAATATAAATATTTGATAGGTCAAAGAGCTTTTCATCGGTAGTCTTAGAAATGAATGTTACGGGTTCGACATCTATTGAAGGCTATAAAAAGCATGAATTGCACAAAATAAAACGACAGATTTGTATGAAATAAATAAAGCAGTGTACAGAATTATTATATGGATTAATTAAAACGAAGTTATACAATGTCCAATATATCAAAAAGAATACGTACATAAATGTATATTCCTTCAAATCAATGGTAAACCCATTAAATCGTTATTCAATAATAATATAATTTTAATTACATATTATTAATTTTTTAGCTTAAACAGTTATACTATAAAAGTAAAGACCATATCATCTAATAGAAGAACGAAATGACAGCAAAGACAAATTATTTATAACGTTTAAGCATACATTAACATTTCAATCACGATTCCCGTTTTTATACATAAAATATGTAGATAAGGATAGAAAAATAAAATAAAATAAATATGTATAGAAGTTATAATAAAATCACGGTTTAATAAGATTTTTATTTAAGCCATAGTTGATTAATAAAGGCGATATTCATAGTGTAAATAAAATATTGAAAACATTTAAGTAACGTGGAAGAAGGACTTGCTTCTCAAGATACTGCAGATATTTAATGTAAAAATTTAAGAAATACAAACAGATAAAATAATTTAACGCATATGCCGAAAATGTTTACATTCCAATATAATACAATTTATTGAATACATAGAAAAATAAAATGCTGAGTAATTTGTTTGAGACATGTTGATGACTTAATTTAAAGAGTACTATTAAATTGCACAATGAGTATAACAATAATTAGTAGATTGTCTTGGCATTTTGAAACAATTCGTTTACAAGATAATAATTATCATAGGGTACACAAGATACATTAATAAAGTAAATAACCTGGTTTGTTTCCTAGGCCACCCACGTGGTGATAAGAATAGTTTGATTTGGTATTAGGATAATTTTGAAGCTTGACTTCAGATTTCAGGACTTTCATTAGAATTCGTAAATTTATTTAAATAAATATATTTGTGAATAAAATGAAAGCATGCAGGTTCTGAGAAGTAGAATTTGCCCAGGGCCTTCAGTCATTTAAATCCGGTCCTGGCGAAATCTTCATTGGTAATAGTGAAATATATTAATTAATAAAAAAAATGAAATAGTAAGCAGTTAATGTTTTAATTTTATTTTTGAGATTTGTATTATATTGCTTCAATGTTGTTGTATTTAAAAATTAATTGAATTATTAATAATTTTAAATATAGAACAATCGTATAGTTTTCATACATTTCATTCTAACACCACTCAATTCTAAAAAGACGCAAGTAAATCATCCGTTTTCAAATGAATGTATACCTATTTGCCTTTACATTAAGAACTATTTTTCGTTAAACATGATGCTTGAAAATAATTTGGGTAGTTAAAAATTGCACATTTAATTGAATAGACGAGGAGTTTCCTGATATGGGCGACAAGAAGTATCGATGACCTCTAGAGGCGTATGAACCACACTCGGGTCGACGACATCAGACACAGAAATAAGATCATCTTCAGCCTGTGGAGTCACCATCATCATCATCAGTCAGGAGGGGAGTTATTATTGAAGACATTATCAAATGGCCAAGACGCGTACGTGACCGCGAGGGGTGACTAGAGACAACAGACTAGAGACTACAGACTGATGACTCGATGTGTGCCAAAGGGATGACTTGATGATGCTTGCAGTGTTCTGTGCCAAGTTGCTGGTCCTCGCCCCTGACCGACTTGAGACTCGAACCTGGGACACTCGCGTACTTGTTGCACAACGCAGTGGACTAAACAGCTCAGCTACACTGAGCACTGGACATCTTCATAACTAACACTATAACTACAACTACGAGTACAACAACATGGGGTCACCCATCCAAGGAGTAGCTACTGGCAAGTGGTGCTTGATGTAATATAATTACCGCCTGGTCTTCATGTGTGCTGCTGCCGGGGCTCGGTGCTGATAGTGATAGTAGTGGTCCTGGCCCTGGACACCATGCACCGCCCATGGAGCCTGTGTCCACCACCAGCCATGCCTCGCGCCGCCACTCTCACTGTCTCACTCTTTATTAGATATCATATACTGTGTCACTGCCGGTATCACGGTGTCACGGTATCCCAGTATCACAGTGTCACGGTGTCACTACTCCCGCCGCCAGTGTCACTCTCTGATATCCTGACACGCCACAGTGTCACTCTCACCACACACTGACCAACACGCACACACCTCGCGCCGCCGTTGCCGAGTCGTCAACCTTTTACCTACTGTGCCCCCTCCGTAAAGGCACTTTCACCCTATATAACAAATACCACGATCCTGCCAGATACAATTCAACCCCATAAATAAATTAATCAATATCTTATCTACAAAACAATATAAAAATAACCCGCACAACTATACAACAAACCCGAGAAATTCAAATAATTTTGCCAGAACCAATTCAGGCACGTTGAAATATTATAATAATATCATCTGAATGTTTTTCAATATCAACACCGAAGGGTGGCAAAATATGAAAAGGTTGTCGATATATAAATAACAAGGTGTACTGGTGTTGAATAAGTATTTAGTAGAAGTGCAGGTGTGTTAGTGCCGCGCAGTGGTAGTGGTGCAGGGTGCGCGCGCAGGTGTAGCCACACATCAACGACGAACTCGTTCTCTATACTCATCTCTTTCACCCGCCATAGCAACATCTCTTTTCCACACTTGTTACTCGCTCTTTTGGCATTTTGAATATTTTATTGAAATTGCCAATGTAAAAAATCACAATTCATTTAAATGAAAAAACAGGTTTTTTTCACTTGTTTTGAAGTTAACTTGGCTAAAAATACATATACCATTATTTATGTTTTTAATAACCATTTTTTTAAATAATAAATACGGTATTGAATATTAAGTGTACACTTATATTAATTTGATTATATTCGAATGAAAATGTAAATGACACGAAAAATATTCAAAGTTTAACTGAAAAAATAATTTATGAATGCATGTTTTGTTGGCGACCCATCGATGAACTGTCAGAAAGAAAAGAACAACATCGTCAATCATGGAAACTTCAGGTATTGTCAGTTTCAACCTGCCACAATATTTGTCAATAGATCAGCAATCTATTATGGATCTAAGTCAAGTTGAAGCTTTAACTGGAACCGAATACGTTATAAGTCTCACCTTGTTTACGTTTTATTTTTATATCAACAGATAATGATGAAAATATTCAACAAGATAATCACATGCCAGTAAATGAATTATCTATTTTTGATGTTGACATGTCGAACGATGAAAATACTGCAGATCAAGAAATTGAATACGACAGAAATCTTTCTGCTTCTCATTCTGTGATTATCAATATACAATAGTATGAAATATTCCTTGACTGATTATGGTAAAAATGAAAACGATAATTCCAGTATTTACCCGCTGGACCTAACATACTACGTGGTCGATATGTATTAGAACCTGGTTGGGAAGGTGTCATTCCGTGTATAGCAAATCCATATGTTGCTTTTCCTGGTGAATTTTTTCCAATGATAAGCACTGAATTGGAGGTAATACGCAATGCCATAAATGGAAATCGCTTTTTTGGATTGCTTTGTCCCGAGTTAGTAAAAAATTGTATTTTTATTTTCTTTTGGAAACCAGCATAGATAATCAAAAATAAACTATTTGAATTTCAGTAATGGAGGCTTGTATGCTTCACAATATGGAATTCTTAGTGAAATACTTGAAGCGACCCAATTTGAAAATCAGAATCCCGGTAAAGTTTTCATCAAATCTAGAACTCGATATCGTTTCCTCATCTTGGATAATGTCAAAGGAAAAGCATTGCACATGCGTGGAAATCATTCGTAAATATATAATATATTTATAATTAATTGCTATAGATCATTATTTTTATTCATTAAATTTTTCAGTATGGAGAAATTTCATATTAGAATATTACAAGATGTTTTAACTTCAAATCCAATGAATGATGCTGGATTTTTTAGTATGGGCAAATACAAATATTCTCCAGACACCAAGTACGGTATTATTATTTATTTCACTAATACAATATTTATAATGTTTTATTTTTAGTCTCAATCGGAAACTTTTTAAAGCTGAATCTTTGAATTCTACAGTTCCATCATTTTTATTAAAATCTTTCGACACTAGAGAAATTATTAAAAAAGTCATGCTCTATTTTCATGACAAAAATAAAAGTGAGTGACTCAATTTTATACAACTCGGGAATACTCTTGCATGCCATGTACACATATGCCATAAAAATAATACATGTTCGATCATTTTTTAGATGAAATCCCAGAAGACCTCATATCCATGTCGTTTTGGGTAGCTACTCATCTTGCGATTAGTGATAAAGACAGACTTGAATTACTTAAAGTAGATAATGCTCTTTTAAGACTGTATTTGGCTACAAATCACATGAAAAAGGTATTACACACTCGGCATGTTTTTCTGATATAAATGTAATACCAAAAAATTGTGAAGTAGTTCAGAGTGTAAATCGGCTTTTTATTATTCATTATAATTATATTTTAGATCAATTTCCTTGCATGTGTAACGTGTATGTCTGAAATATGTAATGTCGATCATTATCTTACAATGTCAACAGAAGGTTTAACTGGAAAATATTGCAATATGGGTATGTATCTTGTATCAACGTTGAACTTATCATCTGAACAAGTTTTTAATTTTTGTTGCTTTAGGTGGTTATGTCCATGATATTCTAACTGTGAAAGAAGCAAACAATATTTATTTTGAAGGCGATCCATCAATGGAATTCACATGGTTTCCGGGTTATTACTGGACAATAGCAATGTGTGCTTCCTGCCATCATCATCTAGGATGGAGGTAGTAAAATATGGTACATATTAAAAACATTCATATGATAATAACAAAACAATTTTAATTTTAGGTTTACTGCTCAAAACCCAACTTTGAGACCCAAAATGTTTTACGGATTAGTCAGAAATATGCTAGTACCTGCGAAAGAAATATTTGATTGAAATTAAGAAAAAATCTACTTATGTATCTTAAGTATAATAAGAACGTAATATCTATGTTAAAGTCTGAGTTGTTAAGTACTGTATTTATACAGTGGTACCTCGAGATACGAATGTTTTGAGATACGACGAATAATATTCGAGAATTTCTTCCTTGACATACGAAGAAAATTTAAGATATAAATTTTTATGCGCGATAATTTTATAGATGATCCCTTAATTTTTATGGAATTGTGTATATGTAAAAATCAATAATTATTTATTATGTGCGTTATTACTGTATTATTTATTTTACCCTCAAATTATCCACCTTCCAATTATCCATTGCCGATTTAAAAAAATGTACATACAATTTTTTTTTTCAAAAATACGTGATACGTTAAGAAAACCATTTTTTGCTAGGACTCTTTGAGGGGCTGGAACGGATTAATGGCAGTTTGTATGGAAAAAATTGCTTTGAGATACGATTGCTTTGACATACGACGATGTTCTGGGAACGAATTAAATTCGTATCTCGAGGTACCACTGTATTTTTAAATATTTTGTTGAATAATACTTGATCCTTATTATACCACCTTTCATAATACTTTCTTTACATTGCTAAAATTACATCCAATACAATTAAATAACGAATGTCTTGTAAAAATAAAACTTCTCTCACAAACTGCGCAATTTAAAAAAAATATTATAGAAATTATTAATTATGAAAAAGTTTTGATTATAATAAAATGTATGATAAGTAAATTATATTTTTTTAATTTAAAATTTAAAAAATGTAGGTAGTCTGTTATGATATGTATAGATGTAGTTTGTTTTGAGAGAGATGGCAACAGAAGTGGCATGTGTCAAGAGGAAGCGTCAACCGGCGTCACATTAGCTTAGAGTTGCTCACACTCGCTTCATGAGGCCTTCAGTCAGGAGAACTCCGGCCGCTGGTGCTGCATTGCTGGACAAGAAGCTGCAGGAACAGGCCAAGCTGCAGGCCCAGCAACAAGCACAGCAACAAGCCCCGCCTTTGTCCAAGAAAGATGCTTTCCTGGCCGAACTCGCTATCTTCCACAAGAGCACAGGGTTGGTCATCAAAAATATCTTACTCTTGGTCTATAAATTATCAGTATTTGTTATTAATTTTCTAATTATTGTTTGTAGATCACCAATTAGAAATAAACCTGTTATAAATGGTCGCGAGGTAGACTTATATTTGCTTCACACTCTGGTTCAAGAAAATGGAGGATGGTTAAAAGTGCGATTACTTGATTTTTATCATTTGTACTTTATTTTAAAGTTATTGGTTTATAAACAACATTCAATTCAAATATTTCAGCTTAATAATCAAGGATTATGGGACACCCTTTTGAAAGATTTAGGTTTACCATCTCCGTGTGTTAATGGAGGTGTCGCTATCCGACAAATATACCTTAGACATTTAGAAAGATGGGATCGATCTAGAAATGCCAACCTCGGAGGTGGTCAAGGTGGTATCGGGTTAGATAATGATGGCATGAATGTTGAGGTGGACGATGAAAGACCGAGACGTGGAATTTGGGGGACACCAAAACCCAGAAATACAGTTGCCCAGTCCTACAACCATAATCAACACGTTGTTTCAGGTTGATATTAAAAAGTTTTAAATTAAAATAATATCACTATTTAAATGTTGTAATTTACAGAACATATAAGAGAAAGTGTCGGTTTGGCTCCACTGCAAAAATTAGGAGGAGCTGTAGAGCGTTTAAGTTTATCATTACTGAGTCCTTTACCTAATGAGCAAGATTTTGCATTAAATGTTTGCACAATCTTGGCTGTAGATTTGACAAATAAACTACCTGTTGGAACATGTCCTCACATTGTTGACTTTTTACTAGGTCACGTGGCTGTTTATAACCATCGTGAGTTAAAATTTCATAAAAAATATGTTGGAAAATTATTCAATTTATTCTGTATATTTAAGAGAGCCTTCGCGAAGTGATTGGAAAATCATATAAGGAGGCACGTAATATTGATATGAAGTGGTTTTGGGAAGAACATTCTAGGCCGACTGCTACATTAGAACTCTTAGATGAAGAGAAGTTTCCAATACAAGGCTTGGCTATGCAAGCATTAGTTTCTGAAATCAGTCTGAATAACTGTCTTTCTGGAAATGGAAGTGATCTTTTATCAGAGGATAAGGTTGTTTTATAACTATGACTTTTTACATTCTTATTTTTTATTATTAAAATATTTATATGGTTTATTAGGATTTACCATGTGTCGAAGAATTGGCAAATGTACTATTGGGAGATGATGATGGAATATTGGCAAATTATTGTAATGGAGGTGCGAGAGACGTAATTTCTAGAAGAGTATCTCAGGTTGCAACTATTATGCGAAATCTTTCTTTCCACGATGATAATTTAACAATGCTTGCAAAAAATCAGACATTCACGAGGTATTAAATAAACTATTTTTATTAAGTTTTAAAATTAACAGCCCAATTATTGATCAATTATTATTTCAGATTTGCTCTTCTCTGTGCAAATACTTCAATGAGTTCGATTCGTCAAATGGGATTAGATGCTCTAGGAAATGTTGCACAAGAAATGACTGTTAAAGATCCTGCTATTTGTATCCTTTCAAAACATTTGTTTTCAACATTATCCTCTTCCATGGCTTCTGATGATAGAGCTAGAATTTTATCTGCATTAGAAATTTTGAATAAACTTGCACAAAATGAGGCCAATGAAGATGTATTGTTGCGATGCTTAGAGCAAAGTGTATGTAATCTAATATATATTTTGTGTAGGACTAAAATTATTTATTTGACTTTTTTTTTCAGATGTATGAACAAGTTTGTTCATATTTGACACTTCATGACATAATGCTGTTAGTTGTGACATTGGAATGTATGTACGCTTTGACTACGTTGGGAGAAAAATCTTGTGATTATATTGTAAGAGTACATGGAGTAATGGATACTCTAGTATCTTTAATTACTGTTGAGGTACACAATGTTCCTATTTAATATTTTTGAGTTATCATGATTAATAACTTATCTGTTCTTATAGGCTCAAAGTTATGGTCCGAAAGCATGTATTCTCATGAGAGTTGTTGAAACTGTACCTGGCGGACACATGTTTCCCCAGTTTCAGCAGCAAGCTGGTCAACCTCCACGTCCTGTAACTCCGCCTAACACAAATACAACCCAATCTTCAGTTCCTAATATTCAGCTCCAACTTCAATCTGGTCCGATGCCTATGGCTCCCCAACAAATCATTCAAAATGTACAAGGACAAAAAACTGATCAGCAAGGTGTGAAACCAGGAACAGTTACACAAGTAGTTAATGTTCAGCAACAACATGCACACCAACAAGTTATTCAAGTAAGTAATACAACTAATGAAATAAATAGATAAAACATCAATCTATTTTTTTTTTTTATTATAACTACAGGAAAATGAGCAATTTGCTCTTGCTTGGTTGAGAACTACATGGGAACCATGTGCTGCAAATATTCGTTTGGATGCAGCCGAATTGTATAAACAATACATGGCATGTTGTGCAAAAGTTGGCAGAAAGGGTGTCATTTCTCCCCTTCATTTTCCTAGATGTGTCAGGTGAGATATTTATCACTTTGAATTGTTTTCAACAAAAACAATTAATACACATTCATCTCTAGGTCTGTGTTTGGAGGAATGGTTGGACCGAATGTTATTAAAGGACCTAATGGAGAAACACAACAATATTATTTAGGTATTCGTCAACGTCCCTCTGTTATTCAGAATAAACAGCCAGCATCAAATATAAAGACAGGTATTTCTCAATTAGATTACAATTCATGATATTTTTAATTTTATATAATTTTTTTTGTGACGAAGGACCAGCCTCTCCAATTTTGAAAGCCCAATTAAGTAAGCTTGAACAGCAGTTAAAGCCACAGGTATTTTGTCAATTTTTATGTTGATATAAATGTATTCAAAGTTTAATGATAATATTGTTTTTCATAGACGAATACTCATCCTCATCTGAGTTTAGCACTGGAAGGGGGCTTAATAAACCCGGCAGTGTCTCCACCTCTACAGCAATCGATTCCGGTCACACAACTATCTGCGAATACAAGTGGAATCCAAAATGTGCCATCGAGTCCCAATCCTGTATCCCAATCTGCTCCTAATAACACGACACTTATAAAACACTTACTCGCCCATAAGGTTAGTGCTGCGCCATCAACAGTTGGCAGTGATCGCATGGTAACTCAGGTAACAACTTCTAACCTGACTAACATCATTTTAATTAGATTTATTTGTATATTCTACAAAGATATATAAAGTAAGTCGTAAGTGACAATTATTATCAATTAATTGAATGGTTGAAACACAACTCTAGTTTGTTAGTTAAATTTTAACAGATTAACTACTTAATCACAATTTAAAAAAATGTAGTAGAAATCTTTTGTATGCAAATAGCATGAAATGTGTTTTATATTAATTAACTGCCATGAGAATGAAACTGACAAGTAATTAAGATTTTTTTTCAATGCACGGTAAAACATTTCTTGATTTATTAAATAAAAAATAATATTCTTATAAATTATTTAGGTTGCGCAAAGGCAAAATCAACAAAGGTTAATGGGACAAGCTGTATCTCAACCACCTACTCAAACAACTCCATCAAACCCGGCAACTCCAGTATGCATATTATTTAGATTCATTTTAATTTCATGTATAAAACTCATAAACATTTTTATTACAATGATAATAGATGGAGATTGATGCAGAGACATTGATATCCTGCAATACAATAACTTCTACAGGAGTAACAAGTACTTCACCGACTGGAAATGTAAATTTATAATGCTTATACTGTAATATTATTATATTTGCAAGTGACTTTGTTTTTTTTTAAGGCTTTAATCATGAACGTACCTGCTTTGGCTCCAATATCACTAGGTTCATTAAATCATAATGGTATGACATTTATTTTTTAATTTTGTTTTTACTACAAATATAGGTACTAATATTATTATTTGTAGATATTGGAAAAGTTGAAACTCCAGTTCAACCACCGATTTCAGAGGAGCCCATTGTAAATAATGTATGTATTACAATATAGCTGTATTCATTTGGTTTAGCTTTAATTGCAATTAATATTTTTTTTTAGAATAAAATGCTAACAGATTTATTAGAAAAACGGTCTGCGCCGCCTTTGATTCCTTCTGTTTCATCGGAACAGTCTATTGATAGTGCGCCTAAAATTAATGATAATGATGAACCAGAAGTAAAAAAACCCAGGGTCAGTTGAGAATAATTCAACTTTTAAACTACATTAGCTAATTTTTTTAAATTTAAATAATTTATTTTATAGGAAGCTGTGTCATCTAAAGCTGCCAATTTGTATGCTGCACTCGCTGCAGATACATTAGAAGATGAGGATGAATTGGTGAGTCTATTTTGAATATTTTAGTAACTTTTTCATTGTACAATTTTTTATATTTTAGTCATTAGCGCCAGCAGAGACAGCCATACAGGCTACGTCAATACCGGCTCCAACCGTGGCGATTGAGGATACATCTATAATCCCTCCAGTGATACCAAGTCAGGTGGTTTCAGTTCCGCCCATACAATCAACTGTAATTCCTCAACAGGTTATCTCATCTGAAGTTCCAGATTCTGACAATGTTCGACAAGTTATTGTGCCCACTTTAACTAATCAAGGCGGACAACTAATTTTGCATGGTAATGTATTAATATTATTCTTATGCTACTATTTTATATTATATTAAATATTTTTCATTGTAGGTAAACCAGTAATGGGTGGAAATATTCCTGGCGCCCAATTCCTTCCACAACCTGGGCAAATTCAACTAATTACAGCACCAAGTCCACAAAGTAAGAATTGATTAGTTGTTTTCTAATTTAATTTGTTGTTCATTGTATATTTTTTTTATGTGTGAATAGATATGGGATTTGTCTCTCAAGGTGTTGTGCCTCACAAAACTATAATAATTGTGCAAAATGGAAGTGGAGGCAATCCCTTAACACTCACGGTATTATTAAAATATTATTTGTAAATTGTGCATACAATTATTATGGAAATATAATTTTAGGTGAATAATCCTGCCGGATTAGATGAAGCTACCCTTGGAAATCTTATTAATCAAGCTAACGACATCATGCTTAACCAACAACAACAACAAGCGAATCAAAATGCCATGATGCAGGTAATTAAATGATATGAAATGTGTGTTTAATTATTTTATTGCATGGTGTGTTATGATTTTAATTTTTATTTTCAAGACAAGCTCTGGTTTATTACAAACGTCCACTGGAGTCATTCAAACTAACCAACCAACGACGGGGCTAATCCAAAGTAACATAGTAGGACAACAGCCTATTATTACGGGAGGTGTGATCAAGCAACAGTTAGTTCAAGGTCAAACCCCAATAATGGCTGGCCAGCAGATAATTGTACAGGGAAATCCAGCTAATCTAGCATCTAATCAATTACTGCTAAGCGGTAACCAAAAAATTGTTGTGGGTAATCAGCAGATTATGGTGGGCAATCAACAGATCGTTGTGGGTCAACAACAGCTTGTATCTGGTCAACAACAAATGATCACCGGTCAAATAATCAATTCCGGTCAGCAATTCGGCACACAGCAGATTGTGTCTATGGCCCAACCGTTTCAAACTGGAAATCAACAGCATATAGTTTCGTCCGGACAGCAGCAACAAAGAATCGTGAGTGGAAATCAAATTGTTATCGATCAGCAAGGAAACAGACAGATTTTAACGACGACTAGTGGCACACAGAGCTTTGTTATTTCAAATCAGGGAGACAAAAAAATGATTGTAAATAGTCCCAAAATGGTGCCGGGTCAAACATTAATCGTCAGTGCACAACAATCACTAACTAACACTACTAACCAGACACCTAATCAACCAGATAATCAATTGACTATGGTAATTCCATAATTCTTCATTAATTTAATATTCACATACTTTGCTTTTGGTAATGCATGTGCAATTTTCATTCTATGCATATTATTTACTGTGTTTTATTTTTTAAGGTGCAACCTACATCACCTCGTAAGATTCCCGATGAACCATGGGTGTGTCAGTGGAGAGGATGTGATCAGTAAATACTTTTAGTTTTGCATCATATTCGACACTTTAAATAATACTAATAAATCTCAACATTTTAGGGTCTTTGAAAATGCCGGAGCTGTATATTCACATGCGTGTAATGTTCACTGTGTTGTAGCAGAATCACCTTGTTTATGGGCGTATTGCGATCAGTTGCCACGCAAAAAGTTTTCTTTAATGACACATTTACAGGACAGGCATTGCAATGCCGAGGTATGATATTTTCATTATTTAATATATACATTTGTAAGAAACCGACTTAAGCCATTGAAGCATTTATATGAAAATATGAGTCCTAATGTAAAGAAATGTAGGTGGTCGATATATCATCCAATATCTTTCTGAATCAAAACTATGCAATTCTCAATGCCTTCTATAATTTGTTCTACAAATTTTTAGAATAAACGTCAAAGTAAATAATATTTTTAAGACAATGCCAATGCTTCTTATTGGAAATTAATGCCCCATTCAAATTGAGTGATTGATTTTGACCAATAAGAAGTTTTCCCGCTATATTTTGAATATTGTATAGTGTGTTTATTAGGGATTGATTTAGGAATGAACTATTATAAATAATAATATTGAAACTCTTAATAGATTATTTTTAATTTTTAATCAGGCATTGAAAGCTTCATTAGCGCAACGGCGTAAAGGAATTATACCCCAAGTAGCTACGGTTCAAGGTAATCCGTCATCAACAATGGAAAGGATTGACTCTCCCGGCCCCGAGGTTCCTACAGGTATAACTCATCCTGGATATGCACCGAATGCTGCTCTCCATGCCATCAAACGACACGCCGTAGACTTTTTAAATCCAAGAGAACTGATGGTATGTTTCGTTTTATTTTTAATATTGAATTATTTTAAGTTTTTCTTCTATAAATTACTAACATAGTTCATATGATAATGGAATCGGTCGAAAAATGTGTTAGGAAATAATATTTTTGATAATAATGTAAGCAATTATTGTAACATTTTGGTGTTGGTTCTAGCATCGCGCTGAGGCTAGCAGAACATTTGAAACCCCGGTGAGAAAGAAACCTTACTAACAGTGTGTTGTGTTGTCGTTTTAGTGACATTTTCACTATCATACTTGTTTGTTTTAGCATGCTTTTATATGTATATGCACATCATCTTTAATCAAAATGCACTTTATTCATCATAATGTTTGTGTGTGTGTGAACTAAAAGTTTTATATTGCATATTTTTAATACTTATTGTATTTTTATAGGATGATAATGAAGGCCCCGTGACAAAAAGCATACGTTTAACAGCTGCTTTGATTTTGAGAAATATTGTTCTTTATTCTCATAGCGGAAAGAGGTAAAAATAAACTAATGTAATTATCCATTATTTTGTATTAACCTTCCATAATTGTTTATTCAGATTACTTCGAGGATACGAACCACATTTGGCAGGAATAGCGTTAAGCAGTGTGGAAGCGTCGAGAACCGTAGCACAAGTTTTATATGATATGAATTCCATATAAGTAGTACATAATATATAATTATTTAAAATGTTGATTTCAGTATTGATTTTCTTTTATAAGACCACAGTAAACACCAAAAGTATGTTTTCCAATCTCATCACACTATTTTATAAATTACTTGTAATATTAAAATAGACATAGACATTTAAAATGATTTTTTTAATGAAAATACAGCATAATGTTCAATAAATTTATTATTTGAGAATAAATTTATTTATTTTTGTGTTTCCCATGTTTGGATTTTTTGTTTTTCTTTGATGGTAGAACATCCAATAGGTCTTTATTTTGATTTATATTTTCTCCAAGTCTCTTGACACCACTGAAAAATAATTAAATTTTCATTAGAATATTTGTCAATATTGCACCAAATGGAATTGATTTTTTTTAACCTTTTCACAGATATAAGATTGCTAATTTTTTTAGTATTAGTATTTAGAGCTTGGGCCCAATCCATCTCACTTCCTTTGATTCTATATTGTTGTAAGTCTTCTCCTGCCAGACGTGCCAGTTCCTTCTTTTGCTTTTTTTGTAGCTCCTAACTCAATGTAATGTTTATACGTTAGTAAAAATTGATATAATTGTATGCATGTTAAATTTTGAATCATAACATACATTGGCTGCTTTCGTCAATTCTTCATTCAGTGTTTCCGGGAGAGCTTCGGAGATTGTATCATTTTTCACATCGTTAAAACCCATACTCTTCGCTATGTTATTTTCAAGTACCGCATTCAATGCATTGTTGAGTTTCTTACATGCGTCATAAAACTTTGCCAACAATTGTGAAGCTGGCAAGTCTAATTCCGAAGATAAGGAATCGATATCCCGATGTTGCAAACCGTACCCGAGAAGAATCGCCTGTTGCAATGCGTCTAATTTAATTGGCATGTTTGTGTGGAAAAACAGCGATGCTAATTCATTACTAAGATCACAGATAAGATGATAATCGGCCATTTGTCTTGAATAAAGTTCGATTCTCTTTAAATCGTGACCTGAGAAATTATGTTCGATGATGTCTATGCTGAGATCTGGAAAATTAACAATTGTATTATTGATAACTTGATAATATGCATTTAACTGTGGTGTTATTTCTAAAATTGAACTTGTGATTGGGTCTATCTAATGCCACCCATAACTATTACTAGATGTATAAATATCCTTTGTTTGTTGTATGGTCTGCTAATATATCAGTGGTTCTCCACAACTCGATTAAAATTTACATAAAATACAGTCTTAAATTATCAGTGTGATTAATTACATAATTTTGATATTTACCTGGCTTTTTAATTTTTACATGGGGATTTGTTATCGTTGCTAAACCAAGTGATGCGGAGAATTTCTTGAAGGCTTTCGGTAACAGTTTGGTAAAACGATGTCTAAAATCTCGGAAGTATTCTTCTAACCATTCATTACTTGTGTTACCGCTTAAATTTCTCAGCATGATGCAAGAATGTTCACCGGTGAGGTCGTTACATTTTTGACTGGAATCAAAATTAAGATTTGTATTTCATTTAAATATTAAGTATATTTTTTTACACACCCAACATAGACAGGTACATATTTTTGGGACTTCCAAAATTTCAACAATTGTTCAGTGAGTCCGAATGAAGTACCAATGTAATCCAGGTTTTCGGCGGGTCGTTCTGTTAATCTTTTCAAAAGGGTCGGTGGTTTCTTCCGAGGAGTAATTGATTCATTTAAAAGTCCCGGCTGTTCATATTTTTCCACTTCGGCTTGTTCTTCTTCAGTTTCATCGCAAGGTATTTCACCCGAATAATACAAAGCTAATTGTTGCAATGCTCTTTTTCCATAGCCCATCCTTTGATAGTTGGGATGAGTCGCTATCCGGATTATTCTAGCACCGCATAATTGTGGGAAGTTTTTATCACCGAATTGTTCACAAATATTCCAAGGGATTAAATCACCAGCGGCTTTCTTACCCCTTCCCATAGCATCAGTCACAGACCTTAAGTAATAATTAATTAGCATTAAAATAAAATGAAACTTATATTTGTCATTTTTTGAGATCAGTTTCACTTTAAGCATTGTGTTGTGTAGACCCTTTAATTTTAATGGATAATTATATGCCATAAGGACGAGTAGAAATAGTGACAATTTTGAACACACATTGCTTCAACTTGGTCTTTAAAACATGCCAATTTTTTAATGAAAGCATCACTATAAATAATTAAAAAGAATACCTGTCTGATAGTTTTCCTTCCATACAGATTTGTACAACGCATAAAACCTCAGGTAAGCATGTAGATTTAGGTGATGTGGGGGCCAAAAGGCAAAATAAGTTATGTGACGACGCATCAGCAAGCATTTGTATATCATTAGGACTGTTCTGTAAATGTAAAAAAAAATATATGAATACTGTATATGCCAAATTATTAATAATATATTAAAGATTAACTGGGGTTAAGGAATAATTACCTTGTAATGACTTGAAACATAAATGGCTACAAGACGGTGTAGAAATGATTCCGCTGCTTTGTGATAGCAGAAAAGAGCATCTCTATTAACATAGAAGAGTTCACATGAATCGGGGGGAGGACAACCTGCCCCTAGACCGGGTGGTAATGTGGCGTCTAAACAAAGTAAATTCGATAACCACGCTTCAACAGCATCACCTTGCTTGTAACGAATAGGTTCATCTAATGTTAACTAAAAATAAATCATTATTGTATTGACGTATGTATGATATTTTATAATTGATACGTACAGCAGGGGGGGCATTTCCTTGTTGCTGTATTTGACTGAACAATTTTAGGGAAAGCGATCTGCCAGTGCCTTCATAACCGGCCACGGTTGATGATAAGAGAACGAGCGGAGAACGCTTCAACACTTCTTTGACAAGAGGAAGGGGAATAGCGCCAGCTTCGTCAACTAATGTCAAATCTGCAGCTCCGAGCAGGGAATGATCGTCTGGAGCGATGTATTGAATAGTTTGCCTCGAGTTTCTCGAAATGTTTATTCTTACAATCGCCTTTTTAAAATCTGGATTTGTCGAACGAACAATACTGTAATCCGTATGCTCTTGATACAGTAAAGCGTCAAGGCCTTTGATTACAAATTCAAACAATGTGATTAAATTATCAGGATGAGGAGATGTCACATAGATGTTCACATAACCCAGTGCTATGGCCGCGGAAACAGCGAGGCCTAGACAAGCTGATTTGCCTCTTCCTCTAGACGCGGTCAAACAATGAGGAGGTCTAAAATAAAATCCAAAATATATTTTACCCGCGAATGAAAAAAAAAACATCAACAAACCTTGCTTCTTTATCAGCTAATGTATTTATCAAAGTAGCGAGTGCTGTCGCTTGGTCAAATGTTTTGCATAAATTAACTAATGGTCCCGCAGGAGGTGTGTCTATTAAAGACGATTTTATTTCTAAAAGTTGTGGATTCACTTTCTAGAAACATGATTAATATTAAACAATTACGTCTATAATTTAAAATTGTTTACATACCTCAGGAATTGTTTCGACAGGAGTGACTTCAGCAGTCAGCGATGAAATAGGAAGAACATTCAAAGAATCGTCCAAAACCAAACATCTCTTATTATCGGCGAGTGATAATAAGAATCGTTCATTAAATCTATTTGCCACTGTATCGTAAGCCTCTGTACGGAATCTATTAATATAAAATAAATCTATCACATGTATCTATTATAAAACTATTAGAAGTAATATACCTTGAGTGAACGTCCATAGCAAGTGAATGCAACTGTCTAAGAGACGCCATACTTTTTAATAAAAATATAATGAGGCCGCCACCTTCAACAGTTTCAATAGTTCTAGCCATTAAATTTGGAGTCAAAGCTTCAAAATCCTGAAATGACAACAGTGTTTTAATCAATCAAATACATTTTATATCTTAATTAATTACCTGTAAAACGCAAACACCATATGTTTGTCCCAAAACTGCATGAGTTTCAGAATAATATCGGCCATGGATCGTAGTTGCAACTCGGAAAGAATCGAAGAGGGATTCTTCAGATATATCAATTTTTCCCGCCGCAATTTTCTTTGCTCTTTTTCTACCGTGACTAAATAAAAATGAAACAATAATAAATATTTAATTTTACAAATTGTATGTTTATTCCTGCAATATTTACTTGCTAATGGATTCATCTTTATTTTTGTAGCACCATAAAACCGTTGGACGCGCTTTGACTGTTGATTTGGTTAGCATGTCATAAAGAATCGGTACCTACGAGTGAATTTTATTGTAGTAAATATTTATTTAGAATAAAAATAAACATGATTTTAATTTATACCTGATCCCTCGCTTTATCACCGACCAATAAGAACATCGTTCTATGTCCCAATTTAACCCCATTCTCTATCATAACCCTAATTCTATTATCAATCTTCTTTTTAACCATTTTGGATCAAATATATTTGCGATATCAGAAGAAAATCACAACAACTCCAATGTTTGGCGTCAAAGTATAACCTACAACTGTCACACGTGTGTAAATGACACATTCAGTGTTTCCATTACATAAGCAACATTTATATATGCTAAAATAAATCTGTATATCAGTGAGAATATATTTTCACTGGAAAAAGTACATTTTAATAAAGTTGTGTTGTGAAAAATGTACATAATACAGATTAATTTATACGAATGCAATCCGAGGAATGTGATAAATTTGTAAATGAAATAAAAAATTATAAATTTTACTAAATTTATTTTATTGGTTAAAAAATAACATAGAACATATTATAATACTAAAATGACTAGATGTTTGTCAAGCTATACGATTATAAAATAGCAACGTATAACTTTACTTATAATTTCAATAAGATTTTCATCATTATCCTTTATGTTTTAATAGTTAAAAGTCGCAGTATAAGTATATAAATTTTCTATTGCGTAAAAAAAACATTAACATACACAAACAGGTACAAAAATATGCCACAACAACAAAGAAGAATTCACCTAAATATATATAAAAAAAAAACAATCAATAAATCAACAGGTAACAAAGCAATCATAAAATTGTGCTAAAAGGACTTTGTGTTTAATAAGCGCTTTTAAAATGGGACAGATTTTTTGGCATTACACTAGTGTTTGATAGTTGCAAAAATATATATATAATGTTTATTTTGGTAGTTGTTAAAATTATAAACGCACAAGGAATGTTTTAATTTATTTGTTTGTCTTGGATTATTTTCCAAGACATGAAGCGCTATATTAAAAATGTGTAAATATGGAGGTTTTATCGAACGCCTTGAGTCTTGTGATGTGCAGTTGTGGGTCTCCTTCGGGCTGTCATTGGTTTCTTTATTTCTAAATCGGGCTCTTTCTTCAAGGCGGAGTTTAATACCTACAAAATAAATACAAATAACACAGTGTTTGGATTTGATTATTGATAAATTACAATCGTACCTCCCGCAAGGCCGCGGGTACAGAAGGCTTTTTGTATGTTTTAGTGGTGGATCCCAATATTTCCATCTTTAGATCGATTAAGTTTTCACACCGATATCGTAATTCGGGTCTATTTCGTACAGATTCGCTAATCGGTCGCCTTCTTCCAGGATAAGCCATTGGTCGAGGTATTATTTTGGATTCGTCCTCTCGTCTAAAATTAAATTCATTATTAGAAATTGACAGTTCACAAGGAGAAAAAAGGTTTTCAATTATAGAGAAAACATATATCATATAACATAACTAGGGTAATTTTAAATTTGTTGATGTTTTTTGATGTTCTGCTTGGTTTTTTAATAGGACGGTAATATGTTGTTTATTTTTTCATTCAGAAGATATTCAAAGTAAATTATAAATAAAACTAGGGTAATTTTAATTGAAATTTTCAATTTGTTAATGTTTTTTTATGTTCTGCCTGGTTTTTTAATAGGACGTTTATCTTTGAGTTTTATTTCATTTTTGCTTTAAAGAAGTTTTAAAGAATTTTTTTATTTTAAAAATGAAGTACAAAAATGTGGAAATTGTTATGCATTATCAAATTAAATACATCTAAAAATATATTGAAATTATTTAATATTTTTAAATGCTCTGATTTGTTTTTAATACGAAGATAATAAGTTGTTTGTTTTTTCATTCGAAAGAAGTTTGAATTTTTTTTATTAAAATTATTAATAAGAGTCTCCCAATTAATACTGTTTTTTGAGAATTGTCATTTATTATGCATTATTAAATATCTCTTATATTATTTTGAAACTAATTTAATATCATTAAAATACCCGTTTCGAGATTTTAGATATGTATTAATTGTAATAAAATATTATTCTTCCATCTGGTAACACTGAAGGTTGAGGGATACGTACAAACATACAGACGTACAACATACACACATTTACAATTATGTGGTAAATGTATTATTCTATTTGAATTTTCGGAACAGAACGATCTTATAACACAATAATATCAATAAAATAGTTTGTCCCATGACTATAATATAATATTTGATGTAGGATAAGCAGAGCTCAGCAAAGTGGGTGCAGTGAAGTGCTGTGGATTATATTTTTATTGAATTAATAAATTGCATAATTCTAATTAAATTCCCAGATATTAACAGAACTAATCATATTAATAAAATAAACTCATTACATTTGAAATTTGCTATTCCACTCTTTAACAAATTTTTAATTTCTCCCATGAATATAAAATGTTTGTATGATAATTAATGTGTAATTATCAGAGAATTAAAATTAAACAATACAATTAAACTACATTTAGTCCACAAATGAATTAGTTGAACTTAGTGCTTGTGAGCAATTGAAATACTGTTTTTTCTCCCTCTTAACCGAGGTTTGACTGTAGAAAATCATACTATTTAAATTCTCTGATATTATTATACAAAAATTTTATATTCACGGGAGAATATATAATGTTGAATGTTGCCTAATAATGGATGAATGGGCAAATTTCAAAGATATTAATTTTATTAAAATATTTTAAAATCAGAGAATTTAAATAAAATTATACAATTTATTATTATTATTATTATACAATTTTATTATTATACAATAAATTGTATTATTCCATTTAAATTCTCAGATATTATAATATTGAGAGGAGAATTTAATAATATTTTCAAAATAAAATTAATATAATTTCTCCAATGAATATAATAGTTGTATGATATGAGAAAATTTAAATAGCATTATGTATACAATTTACCAGTGTCCAGTGCTCCTAGACACTTCATTGCACCCACTTATCCGAGCTCTGATGATAATTGTATAATATGTATATGATATAATGTTTTGTGTAAATATCAGAGAGTTGAAATAAAATAATAAAGTAGTCATTGTTGAGCTCGAATACGTCAAAGCACTTAATTAAACCCACTTTGACTAGGTTTAATTATACACAATGTATTGAAATACCTGTAATCATGGGGTATTTCCCATTCGTCAGTGTCTTCATTGAATCTTACTCGATAGACTAAAGCCCTTCCAGCTTCTGGAACGAAATTGTCAGCCAATAATAACTTCTTCTTCAGTTCAGTAATCAGTTCTTCTTGGTAAGTTTCCTTCTCCCTGCGATCTTGATCGTGAGCTTCTCTGGTTTCCACCATTTCCTCTTTGATTGACGCGTATTTTGCCATACATTTCTTAAGCCTAAACATAAAATTCAATAAGATATATAAAAGTGTAGAATTAAACTCAAAAACGAGAATAAAGAAAGTACTTAAACAGTATAAAATTGTGACTAGATTAAACCCTAGAATTTGGGAAGCGTATAAGCCCACCGTGTACTTGAATTAACTGTAAATATTTTAAGGGATGATAGGGTATTTCAAATATTTTTATTTAACACAGACAATACAAACGCAAAAGTCACTACTAAATATTTCACAGAAACAGCTGAATCCAAGACAGTGGCGAAGACTCGATTCCAAAGGCACTATTTATATTTTAATTATTTTTTAATTTTTAATGCACAGATTTTTTTAATAAAAAGTCCACGCTGTATACTGTATGTAGAGCAAATTTCAAATGTTAGAGAAGCGCAGAGACAACCACAAACGGCTTTGATTTGTGATATACAGGTGGGTAGTATTTAATTTAAAATTAGTGCTTTTGGAATCAGCTGTAATTGTCACATGTGTATTATGTATTTTAAATACGTAATTAATATTCTTTATATTTAATTAATAAAAAAATATAGAAAATATTTTTTTCGCTTATATTTTCGATAACCAACCACCCTTTAAAATAGTCTCAGTTAATTTAAGTCCACCCTGTATATGGCTATTGCAAAATTATTTCATCTAGAAAAATATACACAGAATAAAGAGTAGATAGGATTTTAAACTTTGAATATTCTTTTTTGAGAAAGTTTTTACAAGTTTTGTTTTTTTAGACACAACAACGTGTTAATTAATTGTCTGTCGGTGATCTTAACTATTACTAGTTACACAAGTCACCGACTTAATAATCAGTATTTACCTTACAATATAGGAAATCGGAGTAAGCCTGGATCAAGACGATCGATCGGGATTTTATAAATATTATTTTAAAGTCGTCAAAAAATTACCTGTTCGTTTTGTGATCGACTTCTTGTTGTAAAGTTGTAAATGTATGATGTACTATCGCGGTTGATTCTTCTTCCAGGTCTATTTTTTGCTGCATTTCCACTTCTCGTTTTTTCCTTTCGGCGATTTCTGTCTTCCTTTGCTCTAATATTATTTGACTTTCGTTCAAATTATTAATAATATCTTTTTCCCCGGCAGGACCTGCGCCACCCTTGATCAACCTATCTTGGAGTTGTTTTATTTTAGCCTCCAACTCTTCCGCTTTACATCTTTCAGCTTCAATGTGAGATTCAGTTTCGATATTTTCATTTTCCAATTCCACCGCAACCGCATCGATTTCTAAATAAAAAGTATTTTTTTAAAAAAATGTTTCAATATAAATGTGATTAAATTCTTACCGTTATTTTCCACAGGCGGGGGTGAATTGGCTTTTTGTCTAGGAACTCTCTTTGGCTTATCTTTCTTTCTATCGATTTGTTTTCGATCCATTAAAAGTTGTCGCAGTCTGGCTATTTCTTCCTTATATTCGGACAGTTTAGCATCTTTAGGATCTTCGTTTCTTATCGGTTTATTCTTGATGGCTTTCGCCCTGTGAGCGTATCTCAGTGTGGTTATTGTCTCATCATAGTTATAAGAAGCAGGGCCGATATTTGCTATCATTATAGTTTTCGAGTTTCCACCGAGTGAGTCTTGCAAGATTCGCGTGAGTTTGGAATCTCTGAAAGTATATAGGTTACACTATGGTATTTTTATATAAATTATTTTTTAATTACCTGTATGGTACGTGTGGTGAATTTTCAGCTAAAGCAGAGATCACATTTCCTAAGCTAGACAAAGCTTGATTAATTTTCGAAGCTTCTTTCAGTCTATCCGCTACGGCATTGGTTTTTCCTTGCCTTTCACTACCGGCTAAATCGACTAGGTTTAATTTTCCAACTCTGTAATTTATTTAAAAAAAAAAATAGTGTTGAAATATGATATACAGGGTGGATTTGAATTAACTAAGAACATTTTAGAGGGTGGTAGGGTATCGCAAGAATAAGTGTTTTTTCTTTTATTATTAAGTAAATATATTAATAGTGTCTTTTGGAATCGAGTTTGGGCCACCATCTTGGAATCAGCTGTTTCTTTGAAATACTGACTGTGAATATGTATTTTATTTTTTGCTTATATTTGCGATACCCAACCAACCTCTAAAATATTCTCAGTTAATTCAAGTGTACACTGTATAATTGTGTTTATTCTTAGAGTAAAAAAAAAATATTATTGTATATATTTGAGATATTACATAATATTTATAGTGGTATTAGATTAATAAATAAAATTTTAAATTGCAAATAAAAATATGTAATATACTTTTGAAACATCGGTCGTCAGAAAGCATAATTCCTAGAAATTTACTTCCTCTCGTATTTTATCGTCACTTGTTAACATCAAATCGCTCATCCGATGATATGTAGTTTTTAGAGGTTTTAAGTTTCAATATTTCTACGAGTACCGTCTCAATTCGACCCAAAATCCGATTCGACAAAAAAAAGTTAACAATAATGACATTTTGTCACCAAACGCACAAATATTTTAGGCACATGATACAATACTTAACTCATTTTTTGAAAATTTGCCATATATATGCCAATAAGTGACAGTGTTGCACCGGATTAGCAATATATAAAAATAGAGAACTGAGCAATAAAATGTACTCAGTTCCCTAAAACTGTCTGTGGCTCTATATTAATCGTGTTAATTACCTGATGGTTTCGGTTTCTTTTTGTGCCATTTCCACCGTTATAAGGAATATAGCGTGAGATCTTGAAGAATGTTCGTTCATGTCTGTTCGACCAGTTGTACGATTTTTATTTCCAGCTTTCATCACTCTATGCATATCGTTGGCCGATCGACACACAACAGAAGACATCTCGGGTATATAAAACCCAGTGTACTCCTAAAAACAAACGCATATAAATCTCAACACATTATTAATTTATTATTTTGATATATCACCTGTCCGCGGAGAGTGAGCGGATTTTTGTGACCGTCTTTTTTGAGTAGATCTCTCACAATCTCCATGTACAGCTCGATGTAGGAACAACTGACTAAATACGTGACATCCTCGGATGCTTCTGATTGGATGTGATGCCAAAGATGAGAGAAGGTCCTGGGGATAATGCCTTCTTGGTTGGCTGTGCCTTCCATCGTGAAGGTTTTACCGGTTCCTGTTTGTCCGTAGGCGAAAACACAGCCGTTGAAACCATCCAGGACTGAGTTGACCAAAGGGCGGACCTGTATTCAAAGTGCTTTCAGTTAAATTACATTTATCATCAATAGAATAAAACCCGCGTGATATAAGAAAAGGATGGTAACAGATTTAAAAAAATGGCTCTGGAATGGATTAAAGACGTATATATTATATCGAGTCTCTACTGTATGTATTTATATATTTGCTTTAGACGGCCGTATTTAATACTAGGGTAATTTTAATTGAAATTTTCAATTTGTTAATGTTGTTAAAGTTCTGCTTGGCTTTTTAATAGGCGGTTATAAGTTGCTTATTTTTTCATTCAGAACATGTTTGAATTTTCAAAGTAAATTATACATAAAATAATTTAATACGGTTTTCATATGATGACAACGCTCATCACAATATTTAAA
Organism: Agraylea sexmaculata; assembly: GCA_022606485.1. Lineage (NCBI taxonomy): Eukaryota > Metazoa > Arthropoda > Insecta > Trichoptera > Hydroptilidae > Agraylea > Agraylea sexmaculata. The sequence continues at coordinate 78,783 of JAGTTH010001233.1, read as the reverse complement.
AAGCGAATCTCCCAATAAATACTGTTTTTTGAGAATTGTCATTTATTATGCATTATTAAATATCACTTATATTATTTTGAAATTAATTTAATATCATTAAAATACTCGTTTCGAGTATGTTTTAATTGTAATAAAATATTATTCTTCCATCTAGTAACACTAATGGTTGAGGGATCCGCACATACATATAACATACACACACTTTAGACAATTATATGTATTATTATTATATTGTAATAGTTGATAAAAGTGTGTTATAGTCCGGACGCTCTAACATTGTGTTTCCAAAAAATGAATAGCACCCCATAGAATTTATAACCTTCATAGCATTTCATCACTCTCGCTTTCACAGTACAGTAAGCAAAAATAATGTAAGATTTATCACAATTTCACGGTTTATGATTTATAATTTAAGAATTTATTAAATTATATGTATAATATAAAAATATACATTTTAATTAAGTGAAATTTTGAAATAAAATGTTTTTTGTTGACGAGTATAAATTAGCAAGGTTTATTAAATTTTACTGTGTTTTTGTAGATAATCCATAAATGACTCTTTTATTTAAAAAAAAACACAATGTTACGCCGTCCGGACTATATTGAGTCGTGAGTATTAATGATGCTTGTACCAATAGACAATAAACTAGTATTGGTGTACACGCTAACGCACCGCATGCACACACTCATTACACCATTATATTAAATACGGCCGATAGGGTATATGAGCAATACCACAGATATATTAGCAGGCCATACAACTGGATATTTAAAATATCAAGAGACGGACCAAGCAAATGAGTTTGACAGAGGCAACATAAACCGTCTCACTCAGACTCGTCTATTTGGTCCGTCATCTTAATATTTACACATCGAGTTGTATTGTCTGCTATTATATCGGTGGTATTGATTGATATGAGGAGTTCCTTAAACACGTTTTTTTTCCGTGACTTAATAATTAATAATTATTTATTTAATAATAATGTATGGAAAAATAAATAATTCCGCATATGCATAGATTACATTTTGATAATCTCGTCTTTTTCATTATAAATATTATAAAGTTCGTCGTTTTAATCGAAACATCTCAATGTTGATTTCGTGGTTATGGCACTGAACGACTCATATTTCCAGCACATAATCATGTGGATAATATTTTATATAATATATTAATATAATATTTAATAAATTATAAATTTATTTTTTAGATTTCTGGCCAGTGTATTAAAATAAACATTGACGAAATTCGGATAAATCTCTATTTGAACAAATGAAACAATATTTACTATTTGACTGTAAACACTGTGTATTGTTTAAATTTAAATTAACACTAGGCATCGTTAGTTGTTTTTATCATTAACAAGTCGAAGAAATGTTACGTCCAGCCAAATAATTAAATAGAAATATGTATCGAGTATATGAGAAATTAATTCGACGCTGCCCTCTTGCTAGAACCATGACCCGCTGAAATGTTTACAACAATATCCTGATGGTGCAACTTTTCAAAATAATTATTAAATATTCGAAAGCAATCTAGCAGATTTTGATAAATAGTAATGTTTTATTAAATGAATATTTTAACATCAACCAAATGCACCATTTATAGTATGAAGAATAATCCAAAACTAATGTAATAATATATTCGTACGCTTTGGACTTTTGATATATTTTAACTGTAATTATATTACAGTTTATTTTTTACAGGGTATTCGAGCACTGAGCGGATTATTATGTTGTTAATATTAATTTATTATTTTGTTTGAATACTCTGATATTTACACAATTACTTAATGGTAAAAAACAGCACATGTCTAAAAACTTACTACTAAACTTAAATTATTTTACAGCACAATGTTGAAAATCAATATTATAATTAAAAAAACACACACTTTTCTCGTAAAACAGCCGATAAATATATTTGCATTAAAACGCTCATTAGGGCGTTTTATTTACAAACAAGACAAAAATAATGTATATAAATAAACTTAAGTTAAAATAATGTAAGGTGTAGGAAACAAGCATTTTACTATACATATAAGGTCGCTCCTAAACAAGCCTTGTAGGTGGCAGAATTGGTGGAAAAGAGTTCACCCAGGTACGCAATAATAATGATATTATTTATATTTTTTAACTAGTGGGTTGTTATTTTCCCACATATTATTATTGTAACACAATATTAAATTTTTGTTCTGTTAACGTAGTAATATATTATACATAGTACAGTTTACCAAATATATAATAAACCAATGTCAATAAAAAAATATTTTGATAGAAATTTAATAAAAAATGGGTGTTTAGGGATTTCACTCGGGCAAATTCGGCTTAAATTACCCATAAATAGTATTGTCTGAATATAAATATTAAAGAATACATTATTTACTCACCATTTCGTCATAGATGGTTTCCTGTGCGGCATTACAGTCATAAGCGGCGTCATATGTAAATAATTTATCTTGGCCTTTCGGACTTGCCACTTCCACTGCTCCTCTCTCATTGAACACTTCAACAATCTGCAAGTTAAATATTAATATATAGATAGCTGTTGAATAAACTAACATGGACGGCTGGCTCGTCTAATCTGTATAACTAATGTTAATAGGTTACGCTTTACAACGCTCGGTCAAATTAACCGCGATCAGTTATTGAACTTGGCCATTTGTCAGTTACGCCTACAACAAATAAACCGGAATGCATTACATTTTCATTGGCAACATTTCAATTATACTGGATCATGTCCAAAATAAAAATTCTCATTCTAAGAAAATATACTAATAATTACGTTTAAATGCGTTGAATCACAATTTCATTCGATAGCAAGCTAAACAGGTTAAAGATGGTAATTTATCCCATCTAATTGTTTCACATCTAAGGTGGACTTTTTATTGTATTGAAAATGAAATGGACAACCATATATGTTTCAGCTGATAATAATAATAAATCTACATTAATTTTACAAAATGGTTGTGGCTTAAACGAACTGTGTAATTATTTAATTATTTTTAAATGGGTAAAAAAACTATTTAATACCTATATTTATCTATTATTTAGAAGATACTCAAACACCCCTTGAGATATTCACCCTGTATGAATATGGAAAAAGTATAATTGTCTCTAAAACTAAATGTAGATATTATATTGAAATTATATTCATTAGTGTATTTGTTTAAAATGATAAATTGCACTACAAAATTTATTACTTCAACATACTTATGTATAAAAAATATTTGACAATCCATAAATAATAGATTTTGGTCTTCTTGCAGTAAGAATTAAGATAATAAAAAAATGTTAAGGACTTCTTCAAAGAGGCATTAAAATGTATAATTACTAAACAAAAACAAGAATAAAAAATTTAGAAAGGGAATACATTTGTGAAGAAAGGGCCTAAAATATCTAATATGAAAATAATTTAATTAGGTAGTAATCTAATTAGCTAATTTATTTCCCTGTCGTTTACTTACAATATAAAATTGAAATATAAACACATGTATTATTATGGTAAATCTATGGTACTTGTAAATCAGGTAATAATCCTATGAATGATTGTATTGTTTCGAGAAGAGGAAGTTGAAGATAAGAGTAACAATGGATAATAATTACATGCGCCACTCAATAACACTGTTGTTATATAATTTTCTGAAAGCTACAATTAGAAATTTTTCATGCTTTAAAAAAACATTGTAGTAAACAGGAGAATTGGGGTTAATCTAAAATATCGATCAGGGTAAAAATGCAAAATGACTGTAAAAACACATGGCGTGTCTCGTTACAAATGAAACATGGATTACTCTACTTTGAATGTGGGTCACCCCAATAATTTGTACCCCCAAATAAGAGGTTAAATTTAAATGACCACAGATTAAAAAAACACCCTAAATTGCGTGGAATAAAATTTAAATACCCGTATTAAACCTTCATGAAATAATTAAGAATTTATAATATTATTATAAAGTTAGGTTAGGTTTTATACGCTGACATAATTGGAAGATACTTGTTGGAGTTTCAGTATAATTAATATTGATATATCATAAATTAAGCTTGTATTATTAAAAGAGCTAAAAAAATACAGCTAAATTCTATTCATAAATATATTTGTTGAAGACTTGTTGTATCAACTAATTGGATTGTATTGAAGTGTTATTTTCAATACTGATCGCAGTTTAACACGATATTGCGTGATTATTACATTTTTATTCAGAAAATCATATCTTTAATGTGTAAAAAATATTAATATAATTTATGAATTCACCCTAAAGCAACTTATATATACATTTTATTGAAAATGTCTGAAAGTAATGGAAAAGAGACGAATAAATTATAAAATATGTTACGTGTTGTAGAACAAACACACTTTCTTCACAGGTGCAAACCAAATTACACTACTTACATTCAATCTTTGTAAATAATGTTTTTCATAATATTCTAAAGGCTTTTTTATCGTATAAAATTCCGTCTGTTACTTTAAAAGTGTGATCAGTTGATACTGTCATTAAAAAATCATAATAAATTTTGTACCCTCAACTATGGAAAACTAATAATTTCAGGTTAATCATAATTTTCCCCAAGAATCCTGGAATTTATGATGTGTGCAACTACAGTAGTTAATTAAATCAAATTCATATAAAAAAAATATAATATATGAATGTGAAATTTTCGCACGTAACATGGCGTTGTATATTAAATGTGGTTGTTATTGAAAGGGAAATCGTTGTTATTTTTTTTAAATGAATTAATTTAAAATACATGTGTGTAAAATGAGCGGATTTATTCGACGAAGTGAGGATATATTACGAAATGGTGTGTTTTAGTAATGAACGTGTCCATATTTGAAGATTACATATAAATTCAATGGCCACACATGGTTTTATGTCTAACCAACTGCTGTTTATTTTTATACAATTATAAAAATTTAATTCAGATCTATAGTTTGAATAAATTCATACACCTTAATGGAGTATGCTTCCTATACTAAATTGGCATGTCATCCGCCCATTCAATACATCTTTATTACTTTGCATATGAATGTTAGATATTTATTGAGGTTATACGATTGATTTATGAGAAATATTCGGGATAATATGACATTTTGAACTGAAGAAAACATAAAAAAATATATATATTTAACTATTAGGTTAGCTTAGTTAGGTTATTAAACAATTTCACCGACGGGTTTTAATTCAATCTTAAATTATTCCAAATCTCCCAGTCAAAATGACTGAAATATAAATAATTTTATTTTTTGCAGGATTGCAACTCATAATCACGGTGTTTCCAGTATGAGATAATTCGGCGCAGGAAGAATATTAAATATCGGTAGTAATAAATAAAACTTTGATGATCCTCAAATATGAATTATTGATAAATTAAAAAAAAAACAATTGAGTAGATTTTGATGAAAACCTAAGATAAAATAAAACGATAGAAGAAAACATCAAGACTGATTATATTTTATTGAGATATAATTATATAATTTAATAATATAAAACATATGTCTTAAATTCAATATTATTTAATGGAAAATATGTATACATACATTTAATTCAAATTGAGATTCGCACTTCTACTTTTATTTAAATTATAATAAAAGTAGAAGTGCGAATCTCAATTTGAATATCAGTGACTTCTATCAAGTAGTGAAAGAAGATAATTTAAATAAAAAAAAAAAAAAAAAACATACATTTAAATAAATATAATCAGTTTTAATCATTTCTCTTTTGTTTTGATCGAAATTAACATTCAAAATGTAATCCATTTTTGTTCCTTTAATTATTATTAAATTTTTGATGATCTAGTTAAAGAATCATCAAAGTGTTAGTTATTATTGATAATTAATATTATTCCTGTGCTGATTAGTAATAGACCCAGGTGTTTCTTCTAGTTATTAATACAATCATCTTTAAAACATGCATTGGATATTTATTTTCTTAAAGGTGCAATATGATACTGGACAGTTTCTAAGATATTTTGATGAAGAAGGTCAAATTCAGATACGGCTTTGTTGAGATTTGTTGCAGCAAGGCTGTAAATTATACGCTCCATACAATTGCTTCTGTAGGAGTTGAATACAACAAGTAAGAAGGCGTAAGATAATAATATCATCATTATTACAATATTACATATTTTCATATCAACAATATATTCACAGCCAACACTAGAAAGTGACGACTGGATCATAATAATCTTATATTTCAGAACATTCCAACCACCGAGAAATAACAACTATGCACGCTATACATCGAAGATGATCAACTGGTTCATTTAATATTAAAAAAATCATTATGAACTATTCATTAAAACTACAAATCTATATTAACACAATGAAGATCAGGATGCTTTATTCCAGACTAGCCAATAATATTAGCATGAAAACTTTACTGAAAAAAAAAATTGAGGCGTCCATTTCCATAACCATGAACTCAACATTGTTTCGAGTAAAATATTTTTTTTTTCGATCACGACTTTTATAATATTTGAAAGGGAAAAAAAACAAATTATTAAAATGTAATATAAATAATTAAGGCAAGAAAATAAATCGCTTCGTTAAATATAGGCGCAATTTTAAAACACCTTTTTATCAATGAATTAAAGTCTAGTTATTTAAAGAAACATGTCATAATATTAGTACTATTTTTTTTAATAATTAACAAATTGTTTATAAAATATAATGTTTAATAATAACTGAATCGATATATTAGCAGGTCATACAACTGGTTTAGGATGTTAAACCATCAAGATGGCGGACCAAGCAGACGAGTTTGATATAGGCAACACTAATTGTCTCACTCACAAATTAATTTATTTAAATACATACAGGAAAAAACCCGTCATTTTAGTGTTGCAAGTTTAATTGCATGTTATCAATAAAAATAAAATAATAATTGAATTAGAAATATCCACTTTTAAAATTATACATAATATCTTTAAATTAACGCAAATTTGTATAGTTTTGCGGTGTAATAAATCACGGCCGTTAACGATAAATTAGCTTACTTTTGGATATACATAATAAATTACATATACAAAAAAATCACAATTTTGAGCTTTACACATTGAAATGACTAATAATATTATAATTCTTAGCATTTATTACAAGCAAGTATGATATCATATTTAATAAGAAATATTCCTTAGAAAAACACACAGTCAAGTGTATGAAACACTTGAAAATGAGATCAGTCGAGTGTTTTATTAATTGAATGATTCACCTCAAATGATAAATTTGTTTTCACAAATATCAAACAATGTAAATGCACAATAATAAAACAAAGTCTGTATTAGAGAAAATGATTAAAATCTAATATATTTATGTACTCGTTGGTTGTCTGACGCGTTTTTATTAAACATTTCCTGCAGATGATCAACTGCAATTTACTGACTGATGACCTCATATAAATATATTTTTTAAATATAAATAAAATGATATTCATGTAGAGACTCAAATGCCTCGATATATTATTGAGCAACACATTAAAACGTGGGAGTGAATAATTCAACATTGGCAAAGCTGCATTTCTGCAAAAATTATATATTATCTTGAATTTTATTTTAAATGTATTTCGTATCATTGATGAATATTACTAAAAATAGACTTGTGTGGGTTGTTGTGATACGTCATTAGACCGTATTGCAGATTTTCGTCAAGGTTTTTATCGATTTTTCCACATATACATACATGAAAGAATAAACATGGAATATGGTGTAAAGAAATGAAAACCTTGACATGTGTATGAATGAATATTTGACCGCATTTTTCACAATCCATGTGGTGTTTTTAATAGATTTATAATTATATGAGGATAAATTATAAATTCACTAGCTTCAAAGGTGCATTAGGAAAATATTTTATATAGAATAAAAAACCCCACAGTGAAAATAATAAAAAATATGGTTTGTGATCTCGAGAGTTTTCTTACTAAGAATGAAAAAAATGCATTATTATTTATAAATATTATGAAAATTCAAATAAATTAACCATATATATATATTTAGCTAAGGAATTAATACGTAATTAAAATAAGAGATGTGCCAAATGTGTAAAAAAAAGCAATGTAAAGACAGATAAAAATTCTTCTTATGAGTGCATTAATAATAAATTATAACAGAATACTATAATATTCGTTTGATCTTGGCACATCTCTGCTTCAAATACATTATGTTACACCACAAAATAAAAAACAACATAATATAAAGAATACTAAATACCCATCAAATGGACGGGTGAATTATGTAGAAGAACGACGAGATAATAAATAGCTAAATTAATTTATTTGTGTAATCATAATTATTGGATATAAAAAGTACATAATATGATTTTATTATATGTACAAGAAATTATTCACATTTAAAATGTGTCGCTCTTCCGAGAAGCGATATTTATAAAAATAATATGGAATAAAAAGCCAGGTGAATTTAAATCAGGACGAAAAGATAAGTCAATCCACCATACAATAAGGTTAATTTTGGTTTATTATTTTGAATGTTTATTGCAGAGACATGACTTTATATTTAACAGACTCTTTTTTTACAAGGTAGACATAATATTAAATTGAAGTCATAGAAACGAAGCGCACAGGTGTAGGTATACCTCAATATGGCGTTGCCAAGGGCGACTCGATGAAAACTTCACAGTGTTGATTCCAAAACATATTTTATATATATTGTATTTTGGATGTAACAAATTATTACATAATATATCACAAAACAGATGTCTTTGAGCAGATGATCGATTTGGACACTTGCCAATTATTAGATTATCGAAATCCATCTCCAGTGACTTTTCATACCATGTAGTTTTTAAAATGTACTCCCAGTTTTATGCCAAAGCAATGTACAGAATATCGATATATATTAACATTATTTAATTTATTTTGATGGGTAAAAAATACACATTTATAAATTACCAGCTAAATAGCTCAAGGGATAATATCCCTAGCTACAAAAATTGTGGTCATATGTTTAAATCCCGCGCAAATATAAAAAAAATGATTGGATCGATTATTATGACTGGGAAATTAGGAATAATATTAATAAAATACCAATCGATCGTTATTGATCCAGGTTTGCTGTAAATTCCTGGATTGTAAGGTAAATAATGAGGCGATTATTAAGTCATACTATAGTTATTTTGAATATATTAAATTATCTTATGACGTTCGAATTAAAAAAAAAGTTGGCCACCTTACAAATAGATTACATTATTTTAAAAGTGGTGATGTGGGATTTAAATTTAATTATATCGAATTATACTATTCTTTGTGACTTATGTTTGTAGAGCACGTGCACTGCAAACGGCTGTGATTGGTGATATGGTATTATATTGTATAAAAAAGTCTGGTATTTGCTGTACAAATATATAAATTCATTTGTACATGTTTGTGGTTTAAAGAGACGATGTGATAATTGAGTGAAAGTGAGTGAAAAATCGTTAACGCATATTCCTTTTTAAAAAATTCCCTCCTCGCTTCAGTGAATTTATATTTATTTTGCGAGTGTCGTCTATTTTTTGACATCAGCGTACTTTTTCCAAAATAACTATTTCACAGACAGTATTCGCGGACAATCACATAATAATATATTTCAAAGCGTTTATTTTCACTGTCATGGGTTTTAAATGTACGACGAAAGATTTAACGACCGTGTTGACATGACTCATTGACGATTTACTAATACTGTGAATTATTTGAAAAAATATCGTCGTTATTTAAAGGATTGCTTTGTTATCTATGTATATGACTCAGGTTGTTAAAATATTAAAGATTAAGAACATATCTGATGATGATTCCAATCGCTGCGTTAACTTTGTGAATAAAAAATTGTGTAAAATGGTAAAGTGAACGTGATTTAACATTAGTCAAAACCACAGATGCATGCGACACTCCGTCTGTTACCACCAATAAGAATACCAGACAACTTGATTTATACATATCAATATGGCGGACCAAGCAGGTAAGTCTGAGTGAGACAGTTATAGTGTTGCCTCTGTCAAACTCATCTGCTTATTTAGAGTCGTATTCAGTAGCATGCAAACATGATAATTGTCACTCTTACTCCAGTAATTGATCTGTCAAAATGGATGATTTGATCTGTCATTGTCAACGTGACAGCTGGAATAATTGAATTTGATACTGATAGCTGTCAAAATCAAGTAATCCAGCTGTCAGGCTAACAGTGACAGATGAAATCATCCACTTTGACAGATCAATTACTTGAGTAAGAGTGACAGCTATCATGCATGCATGTTACTGAATACGACTATTATGCATCCAGTTGTCTGGCCTTCTGATATCGCCCGTGTCGATCTGTCCTGTTTCCGCATAGAGTACTACGAAACATAAAGTAAACTTTCTGTAATTCCTTTTTTTAGGATTATTTCAATACATAAGTCATTTGTATGAGTATTTTTCAGCAATCGATTGGGATGATAGTAGTTTTATTTATAGAAAAAACAGTATTTTTATAATATTGGGATTGTTCCTTGACATAAACATTCGATGTTTTATCAATAAGTCAATATTTTTCATAGATATTAAATTTAAGCATTACAAATGTCACGCCCTTTACACCATCAATTATAAAATTTTTCGTTAATACACCCTTGGTATTTTTATAAAATTGTATAGTAATAATAAAAAGGTAAAATAAACAGGGGTGTGCCGGCAAATATTATATGTCAGGGGTTGAAACGAATAAGGGAGGAGAAATGGCGGCGTCGTGACGTCGACTTCCCAGTCAGACTTATCGATTTATAATTGTCAAGGAAAACACCAGCATGTTAGATAATATAAAAACAGACAGCCATGAATTATTGACAGTCGAATATATTTTGAATGAAAATAATAGTTTTGTATAAAGAGATGAAGGGTTGTGAATGATAAGATGGTGGTAATTGTATAATAGTAATACCTGTGTGTGTCCATCATAGTTCTCCTTGTCGCTAAGTGGCCTGACTCTAACCACGACTTTAACCCTCTCGTTAAGGGCGCTCCTCCCCCTGGCCGAGCCGCTGTTTCCATGAACAGACTTCTCCATGTCTGCCACAATTATCGATCCATCTTATAATATTAACACAGGATTCACTCACTAGATTATAAACACTATTAGTTCTGTTTCAATCCAAGCACAGTGGTTCTCAAATGTTGTTGATACAAACTAAATATAATCTTGTAGAGTGCAACAGTGAGTCGCGGCAACTGCAGTCAGCGCTCAACTGATCACTTCAGCCATCAAATCTCGCGGCCACTCGCTCCCACTAAACATACTTTTCATACTGCGTTACTTCCGATGAAATTCAAATAATAAATTGGATATTTCCTTTGTAGGGCTCTAAAATAAATCTATCATCAAAAAGCATATCTCTAGTATAATAACATATTAAGGAACTAGTAATGTTTTAATTTTTAAAACCAAAACGAAAAAATATTTTTCTAAACGATTTTGTGATAACATTCAGTGGAAATTTCACAATAATATGCCGGCAATATACACTTTTGTTAGAATATACACTTTCAAATTATTCTTTTCTCAAACAGACCTATTTCAAAATTCATCATTCATTCGTTTATGTATAATTTTTCACTTTTGGCAACACTAGATTTGAATGACACTGAAGCGTGCTCTTGTCAAATTGGCAGCTGGTAATTTATTTTTGCCGTTTCTGCGATTCAATATTTTAATAAATTATTAATTCAAAAACACATATCTAATATAATATTAGATATTTGTTTTCATTGTGATTATTTAAACAGTGTTTTTAAATGATGATTTCCATATTTTATATTTGCTTGTTTTAGGACACATTCAACATGTTTGCTAAAACATTTAAAACAAAATCGCACAATTCATTGAAGTCATCAACGAGGTATTTAATACATGTACTAATAGAAAAATTGATTATTGACTATATTGGATGATTACATTTTTAGAAAAACCCTCATTCAGAGAATAAGCAAATCGTATCCTCATTTGAATGAAAATGATTTGGCTGAATTGGTTCCAGTGAAAGCTAGTCTTTCTTTAATGAAAGTTATCACATACAATGAAGAGGAGTATTCATTACACATTATTGACAATGTGCCGATATTAATTGAGAAAGATGATTATTTATGTCCAACCATATACGGTATGTGGAAGTGTCCACATATGTTGCCATCAGTTACAATTTATCCCACCTTGATGTCCAGAGTGAGTGATATATTTTATTGTAGTAAATTTTTTTTCTAATTTAAAATTATTTTCAGGTTTTAAAAGAAGCTTATAATGTTAGCAAAAACCACATATTCATGCCTCCTAAAGGTCACCGGTGGCCATCTTTTAGAAAAGGTGAATTAGTGTCAGTCAATATGACAAATAATAAAGCATCTATTCTTGTCGGTACTGCTGTTTATGCAAGTTGTGATCTTCCATTAGTACAAATGTGAGTTATTTTAGTATTTATTTTTTTGTGATATTAATTAATAATTTGTGTAACAGGGGACAGTGTGTGAAAACATTGCAAATGTTGGGTGATTTGTTATGCAAGTTCGATAAATTTACAAGAATTGAAAGACCATGTCTCGACCCTCCATATCCTACAGAAGATCTAAGTTGTAAAGAAATCACAGATACATTGGAAAAAGTATTCAAATATTCTTATTTTTACATATTGAGAATTAATTTGTTATTATCCTATTAGATGGATATTGCCCCGGAAGAAAGTCCACAAACAGATAATGGCAGGGTTGAAAATATTATCGAAGAAAAGGAAGTTAATCCTACAGATGAAATGGATAATCTACTAAAATATTGTCTATTGTGTGTTTTGAAGACTGAAGGAAAGCGTATGGCGCTTCCGGTAAAAACAAATTTATTATATGCGTAAGTGCACAATATTTATACCACACATTTTTTTTACAATTAATAATATAAAATTTCTAAATTCATTTCAGTAATCAAATGGCTTCATTCTGTCCGCCCGACAAATCGTTAGATGTGAAAAAGTCTAGTTTTAAAAAAATGACCAAATTCTTAGAACAAATAGAAAAGGTAACGTCAATTAAAATTGTGAAGAATGTCAAATAAAAATATGCATTTTCAGGAAGGCATTTTACAAGTCAAACCTATTGAAAAAGGCGTTGACGCTGTCGTGAGTGTTGATCATAATCATCAATCGATAAAAGATCATATCATAATTGCAGATACGAATGTATCTAATTCAAAAACGAAGAAAGATGATTCGTCTCTTTCATTAAAGGACATGTACAAAATAACAGCGGCAGTTCTTCCCTTATTCACTCGTCAAAATCCAAAGTAAGCATATTATTTTTTTAGCAAAACAATTCCGCAATTATTCATACACATATTTAAATATAATTTGTGGAATTGAAATCAATATTTTTTTTATGTTCACTAAAAATTTTCAGATCCTACAATTTGGATTAAAAAAAAATAATTTTGCTTACTTACTTATTTTTTTCATACTTTTATACAAAAGTCACAATTAATAATTTCTTTATATATATACACAACAACATGTCAATTCATGTCAGTCGGTGATGTTAACTATTACTAGTTACACAGGTTACCGATTTAATAATCAGTATTTACCTTACAATACAGGAAATCAGAGTAAACCTGGATCAAGATGATCAATCGGGACTATTTTAATATTATTTTAGATCTCCCAGTCGTAATAACCGAATCAAATAAAAAATAAACATGTTTCTATATTTTTAGTATCAAGAAAGGTGATGCTGTTGCACCTTCAGAAGTTAGCAGCGTTTTACAGACTTATATAAGAGTTAATAATTTACAAGATCAGACAAATAAACAGTAAGATGCATAATAAAATAATATGAAAGAATATCAAAATTCTCACTAATATTTATTCGCAGACTCGTGCAGTTGGATCCTGCATTGACAAAATTAATAAATGCAAAAAGCGAAAAGATAACTTGGGAGGAGTTGAAAGCTGAAGTGATGAAAAAAATGACTCACTGCACTGAAATGGCGTTTTCAGATGGCTCTTGTGTGATTAACACGGGAAAAACACCCATGATTACAATGCAGGTGGCGAATAGATCCGGAAATAAAAAAGTGAGCTCTATAAGGTTTACCTCTTGTTATTCCATCATAATGTAAATACTTATTTTTAGGTTACAATAGTGAGTAATGTTCATTTTTATGGTATAAATTTGAATACACTTAGTAAGGAATGTCAACATGGTGTCGCAGCTTCATGCACAATTACCAAATGTGCAGGATCAAAATTCGATCAATTACAAATACAGGGAGATCAGGTATTAAAAAATCCTTGATAATAAAATCACTTGTATATTGATATTAATTTTATTGTGCAGACATACTTCTTGACTAAACATCTTGTTGAGAATTATCGACTTCCAAAGAGAGTCATCGTAGGAGCTGATAAATATTTAAAGAAGCCCAAGAAATAATCGCAATAAATGATTTATATAAAAATGATTAATTTTTGCATTGTATATAATAAAATTTTGTTTTATAAATTCTTCGTAATCACTCAATTAAAATCACAATCTACAGGAACAAAGAGATTCATTTATGGCAAGTTATAAAATGGATATAATAAAAATATTTAAGTATACATATAATATTTACTTATCTCTTTATGGAAGACTAAAAAAAATATAATTAAGACTAAATTCACCAAGGAAGACATAAAAATGTAAAAATTTATATTAAAAGTAAATCCACCATTTTATATAGAAAAAAAAATAAAATAATTTTTGACATTAAAAAATCATAAGTAGAATTTAAAAGGGGTTTTGAAATTTAAAAAAGACTTCCTTTTGTCTTTTGTTTTGACTGGAGCCGGTGTAGTGAAATTTTCTTTAGGCTGAGCATTTTCTTTCCTCATTAGCAAATTACAAATTGTTTTTCTTCTACTCTGTGGTTTAGTTTGAGTATTTGCATCAATTATTGTATCCTTAGGAGGAGGTTCAGTTTTTGCCAGTTGTTGGTTATTTGTTAAGTCAGATCCGAATTTCTTGATTATGTTGGCAGTTTTTATTTTCGATTGGAGGGACGGTTTTGTATTCCTATCGATTGAAGGGCCAGGCTTGTGAAGATCTTCGAGAAGAGTCCTCTTTTTATTTGTCATCTCTTCTAAATCAAGGTAAGTGAATTTCGCAATCCGATCGGCAAGACTTCCTGCATTGACGGGTGGAGATTTTGGAACTTCATAGCATTTATCCAAGTTTTCGATTTCAAAAAAGGTCAGGGTCGTACTCGATACGCTGTCGTATTCTGCGAAAGGATTGTTTTTAGAATTGAAATGAACCCTTCGACGGGAGACATTGTGAATACTCGTCGGTCGTGGTACTTTGTCCGATGTAAGTTTAGTTGATGTAGGAAGAAAACTTGTATCTCCTTGATCGGCCGATAGAGAAGTATCCATATCGATGTAGCTTAAAGTCTTCTTCTTTCTACTCCTCGTTCTTACTGAACTAGATCTTCGGTGATTCTTCTTGTAATTCGAACGATCACTCTGGCCTGATACGCTGCCGTCAGAAGATGGGATTGTTCTTTTGACGGTTTTAGGCACAAATTTGTGACTCATAGCAGTTTGGAGTGTCGCACCTGACATATCAACTTTAACAGGAGTCGCAGCTTTAGGTTTTGTAACAATTTCAACTGGTCTTAATTGACTTAAGATATCCTTTTTGCTGATTTCTAGTTCTTTTTGATTGAGTGCTTCTTCTCTTTCTCTTAGGGAAGCTAGCCTTTCCAACCAAACACGATTTAATGCTTCTTCGGTGACTTCTTCCGGTTCTCTAGTAAGTTCTAAACGACTTCGCCATTTGTTCATTTCATTGTGCCGTTTTTTTGGAACATATCCTGGAAGATTCAAGTCCAAAGCGACCATAGTAGGGGAAAGATGTAATGTTCTGGGTGTCCCTGGACGAATCAAAGATTTGCTTTCCATAATGTTTCCAGATATTTTCACACTATCATCTTTTGGAGACAACGTTATGTTATCTAAAGAAACCGTTTTGTTAGTCAAGAGAGAAGGCAATTCAACTTGCGACTCGTCCGATTCGAAAGCACTATCATTGGATCCTTTGGGAGTCTCCTCGAAGACAGATATATCACCATCTTTAAAGTAAGATAATACTGTGGGATGATACAAAATTGATTCTGGTTTTCTAAGACAAGCTTTTCCGTGACCCTGCAATAGTTTAGCGACCGTGTGCAAATCTCGGAATGGCTTCGATTTGTGTTGATATTTGGCCAGGACTTGTTTCAAGACATCCCCGATATCACACATGAGATGGTTACAGCCCTCCAGTGGCTCCAAGCATCCTCGAGGATAGTACGGAGTCACTGTAACCGTTCCCTTATGGTCAAAGTAAATGCCATCAATGGATATCTTCTTACCGAAGAGAGTAGTCCTTGTGGCGGCCAGCTTCTTGGCCGCGGCCGCTAGTTGGCGCACCAGACACCACAGGAAGCTGCAGGACAGCGCTGGTCCGTTCAGCGCGATGTCCTCAAGGCAGTGCAGGTGCTGACAACTGGTGGTGCTCGTGAACAGTACTCCGCCCGCCACCACCACTTGTTGCACACCCCTGACCGCCCCTCCCCCCTCCGCCCCCAGGTGCTCCACCTCCCGCCTCAGTGCCTCGGCCGCGGCGTCCACAGTCTCCGCCCCCACAGGCCAGGCCGTCCACAGTGCCGTGCCTCCCCCTGCCCCTGCCCCTGCCCCCGCCCCCCTCATATGGTACTTCTCCCCCCCGGCCCAGTTGCTCCCGGCCAAAGCCTCAACTTGCCACTCGTCCATCTTCAAGTATTCATCAATGTCCTCGTCCACTGAAACGTCACCTTTGAATTTGAAATAACGGTTGCAGTGTTGCCACCAATAACAATCTGATATATTTATTAACTATTTATTCTTCACTACGTTCACCTTTTTTTAGTTTAAATTTAAGTATTGATAAAAATCATAGTTACTTAAAAAAATATTAAATCCATTAAAATATACATATATTTTTTCGTATAATCTTTCTCTATTCTAAGTCCCCTTCTTACTAATTTCGATATAGAATTGACATGGCTTTTTGGAATTATGTGTAATAATATGTTTTTGTTAAATTAAGCAATCTTTTCCCAATCAAGCCTAATCTATTCACAATATTTGAATGATGCAACGGCTCTCATATGAATTCAAACCAATTTACATAGATTTTGTTAAAACAATGAAACCATAGACATAAACATAAGATATTGCATTTTAATCGCCACGCGTATTGTCACAACCACTGTCAGTGGTCACTAGAAATGTGTTGAGTGAGGGAGACACACTTATGCCATTATCGAATAGGAGAGAAGAGTGCAACAATACACGAGCTTCATGAAACTACACGAATTGTTTATATTATGCAATGCGATATCTAATGTTTATGTATGTAACTTAATTTTGGTAGTTTGGCGAAAAACAAACATTTTTTATTCATATTTATTACGCTGAATTTGTGATCTTTAATATTACCTAGGTATTTGTTAAGTTCAATTTAGGTATAGAGAAGGCAAAGGTCCGAACTAAGTATCTTCAGGGTTGGAATTTAGCCAGAGACCCCTCCTTAGAGAGTGTCCCTTGGGTGTGGTGCTACGAGAGCTTGTGTTGATATTAATTAAAACTGATATCGACTGCATTTCCAGACAAACTTCTACCTCTTCAACCCCCTTCATACTTGACGTAGACACTTACATTAAAACCAACACATACTTTGTTTAATTATATTTCCTACTGTGGGTGTGTGTGCTTGAATATTTTAAAACCTATAAATCCTAACGTTTCGCCAGATTAATTCATGTGTCGGAAACATCTGCTGCTGAAAAGATCACTGACAACTGTTGCGTCTTAACAATGACCATATTTGAATAGCTTTATTTCAACAATTCATAACCCTGTACATACCGAAAAGACTGGTAAATAATAATATCTCTTTGGGGCATGGAGGTGTCATTGTGCAGAAGTCAATTAGGTTTAATGGATTAATCAGCCGTTTACAGGTTAATACCGAGCACTCAGCTACAATTACTAAATTCTACTAGTTTCTAATAATAATTATAATATAATATTGTATAAGTCCAACCCGTTATTGACTTTAATTGATTATAAAAAATGAATTTTAATAAAATAAAATACCTACCTACATAACTAGTTTTTCCATTACATTTTTTGAACAAGAGAGTTCGGAGAATTGAGAAAAAATTAAGTGGATTAATGGAAACCATTGGTGAAGACTGAGGTTAATGATTATTCTTGAATTGTCGTATTTAAAAAAAATGTATGTAAACAATAGAATAAAAATAAAATTAAATCTTCTTCAATTTTAAATCTAATTAACTTTGAATGATGAATGAACTTCACGTTTTTCAATAATCCGCCTTTTAAAGAAAATTTTCATTGATATTTTGATCAGATTTATTTTTATGAACAATTTTGTCCTGAATGCAACCATAGGTAGGCTAAGTAATATTTTTAATAAATATATGAATTGATACATACATAATAAATTAATAATGTAGCCAGATAGTTACTTAGTAATATTTCGGTTCCTCAAAAGTAATTGATTGAAAAAAGTATCTATTATGTGTAATGAATAATTTCATAAACGAAAAACTATTTTATGTATTTAAAATAGTAATAAAGTAAGATTTAAATTAAAAAAGGAGAGTAATAAAAAGCATCATCTGCGGGGAACGACTTAAATGTTAAAGTTATTGATTGAAAATAAATATATTTAAAGATCAGACTTTTCGCATTCCTGCAAAACACCGATACATTAGCAGGTTATACAACTGTATGTTTAAATATCAACATAGCGGACCAAGCAGATGATTTTGAATAAGGCAACACTGATTAGTGAAGATTTTCTCAATTAGACTCGTCTACTTGATATTTATACATCCAGTTGTAAGGCCTGATATGTCGATTTGCGGCGTATTCGAATTTCGATATTAAAGTCAAACTAAATGTTATATTTTATAAATGGGATTCAAGCAATGAGATGCCAATAATAGTTTAAAAGGAGTCAAAAGCATAGCAGGCACATATGAGATGTAGCATTAAAGGTTTCGTGTGTCAGCCGCTTGGGGCGCTGCTTTTACCGCTCATAATATGTTTAACTGTCACAAGTTGCTCGATATATTCAACGACACATAATATGTCACTATCACAGATATAAACAAGATATCGCATTAGTCGCTAAATGCGTGGTTAGTTCAAGTGGATCAAGTGGCCAAAAACATGAGTTACCTGGCAAACATTATACTGTAAACATCTCTCTTCATATCTTCAGTTATATTTCACAGTAAAATGGGTAAATGCATTGTTACTACATGTCATATGGACTCAAACATACACTCAAATACATCTAGGCTCACTTTTTTACCAAAAAACTACTTCTTTAACATGTTTAAAATATTATTGTGTTTTAATCGCCAAATAATTGTCTCAGCCACTCTCAGTGGTCACTAGAAATGTATTGAGTGTGGGAGACACACTTATGCCTTTATCGAATATGAGGGAAGAGTGCAAAATTGCACGAATTTTTTATATACAATGCGATATCGGATGTTTTTATGAGAAAAATATTGTTTCTCTCGAGTGTTGGATTATCGAACATGTCGGATTTGAGGGACTACAATTTTCATGTGGCCGTATGTGTGAGTATGCATAGGGTTTAGAATATGTACATGTATTAGTGACCGGGCATATTCGTATAATATGTACGGCGTAATATTGCATGACGCTTCTATAAATTATAGTACATTAGATACAAGAATCCGTTTTTGTCGAATAATTGTTTTCATAGTAAGCAGCTTAAATGCGGAGTTGTGTAGATTGTGTCGTAGTGTGGAAAGCATGTAATGGGATAGTTTGAAAAATTGCTGGGCTCGTGAGGCAGTTCTTGCAAGTCGGAAGCCGATATGGTGTCCATGCTATACTAGAATAAGTATAATATTATGAAATAGTCGTGCAGCCTTATACAGTCACAGTAATATTATTAAAAGTCAAGAGATAAAAGCTGTCGTCGTGGGTGATTTATGCCGGAGACACACACACATACACACAGGACGAGGGGCTTCTTCAATTTAATATTATATTTAGAAAATACCTGCCTTTATGCCTTGTACTATGTGTACACACGATCATTCCTACCTTTACCTTGCCCTCCTCATATATCAACGTCGGATAATCGGTGGACGCCATCTTGGCACCCATCGACCATATAAAATGGCGGACCACTCATTAGCGGTCAACACAACAACCCTGCAAATTGAAATCACCAGCTGGGGTGTCTCACAGCGACAAATGACAGCTTGAGAATCTTCGGTTTTATTAATGAGTGAATATATGTTGTCATGAGAGAATAATAAAAACAACTTTATGATGTTATTGCATTAGTTCAAGTACAAGTTCAATTTCGAATCCGTCAACAAGGTATTGTTTACTTTGCAATATGCGTAGTGCATTTTGGGTGAAATTACACTGTACCGTACTTTGTTTACATAATCAAATCAAGCGGTCATTCACCTAATAAGTAAATACACAAGATTCTCAAACTTTTTAAAATAATATTTAACTAACTAGCCGACTTGGACCATTAATGAAAGTGTGGTTGTGTTACACATTTAATGTACCATTCCTTACATTTAATTATTTGGGTATCAATAATAGACATGTTGTATATATTAGTATTTTATTTGTATGTCTCTACATTGTGGTAAAATAAATAAGATAGCCTTTTCGTACTGAAGTGATAGAGAATGTTATTTGAGGGTGAAGGTAATGTAATGTATCGATAAATATTTCAAGGCAACGGAGACATTTTCAATGGTTGCTGGGCCACACTAACCGGCTCATAATTTATCTGCTCTTCTCTGCTTTGCATTACTTTATTTCACTTCTATATCCACAAACAACATCTACATTTATCTAGTCAGACTTCCACATTGAAATATCACACTATATACACGCGGAAATCCTTTCCCGAACACCCACCGAGATGCCAAATCACATTTCGTATAGTGATTTAATAAACCATGGGTTGTCAAACGTAATTTAATTGATTTTTATCCCGTAAGATCCTATATCAGATCTTGGCTCAATTTTAATAACCAAAAATTAATATTGATAGTTGAAATAGTTTCACTTTGGAATCGAAATGCGCTCACATCGCGAATGCAAAAAGGGGTGTAAAAATATTTTTTTCAAACAAAACTACTTAGAACTATAATAAACTCGACAAAAAAATCTGGCTACAATATTAATGTATTTTAATATAGATCAAATTAGTTATTAGCGATCACATCTAGCGATAAATGTTAAAAAAGCGCGTCCACCAGTTAAGAATTACATATGGAGAATTCCGAAGTCAAATAATTTCAACTGGGGATTTAAATTATTGATTTAATGATTAAAATAGATTTTTGGAACCATTAATTTGACTATGACCAACATACATATAACACTAAAAATTTGGGAAAGATACAAAAGCCTATTTCAAAAATAATAACAATAAACAGAACTAAAAAAGTTTATTTTTTTTTAGAAAAACATACGTTACTTATTTTAGAAATTGATAAAATTAATTTTTGTATTTAAAAGTGGGTTACTACTCATTTAATAAAAACAAAAGTGTATGTAGTAAAGTCGCGACAAAAAGGAAAAATATGGTAAACGCTTGAAAAAAGCAAAAGTTATAAAGAGTTACAAAGAAATCTAGTAAGATTGTTTATTATTAATATTATATTGCTCCTTGCGAAGGTATTTTTATAAGTATTCAGTGTTGAGGGTTGGAATATTCTACATTTTTGATAATGTCACTTGGCAATAAATCAAGGGGGGTGAAAAATGCAAGGGTGTTTTTCCAAAATCGAATGCAATCCTCGTAGTATTTTGGATGAGATGCATCATCCTCATTATTTATTATTTAGAATAAAATATTTTATATTATATTGTACGATTCATATTGTAGAGTTTGATAGATTAGACGAGTTCATATGTGGACATATTTCATATTATAAAAGTTTCAATCGACGCTTATCCGGATGATGTTGAAATTTTTCTCTCATTCCGTATTAAAAATACAATTTTCCAACGTAATCTCCCCAAAGGGAGTATCTCCTATTCAATTCTCGGTGGAATCCATATAGAGTACGAGTATGAGCTTTCATAAGAATAAAATGACTACCTTATGCAATGGACTTCGATAAAAACTTTGCATTTGAATATTTTTACAGTTTAAACCCGAGTCGTTTAGTATAAATGATGGCATGTGAGCCATCTCACATTGTTTTATATTAATATTATTAAGATCAGTAATTTATAATCCAAGGAGGTTAGGATTTCAAAATGGCATCGTTTGTTGTTTTGAAAATGGTGATAAATTTCACAGTTGGATGCTTCATAAGGCGATAAAACCAGACGCTTCTTGGACACAATAAAAACAGATTTCATTTTAGTTATTTATGGGTCTTCGATATGGTGGAGTAATTTCATAAAGTCAGTAAATTTATATCTACAAGGTGGACTTTTAATCATTGAGAATATTTTAAGTGAAGTCCCCAGAAATTTCAAAAATAAGATTACACTTCTAAATTAACCGTTAATAATATATCAATAAAATGCAGCTTTCATTCTGTATGTAATTACTGAGCTAATTATTAGGGTAAAAAATATATTCAAATATTTCAAGATGCTCCACCTCCGCATATAATAATTTCGATCATTGAAAATCCACCCTGTATTTTCACAAAAAATTATATAATAAATATACGTGAAAATTAAATAGGCAATTATAAATGTGACAATAATAAATTATGAGTATTTAAATACTATCCACAACAAGTAAGCACTCCAAAATATTTTTGCATAAGTCAATTATTCCCTCATTTTGAAAAGGTGATAAATCAATGCAAATTGAAATTTAACAGTTGTTTAAAAAAGTACGTAATAGATAAACAAAATAAAATTCCCATATTGGAATAAAAATAACTAAAATGAAAACTTTCAACCTTCAGATTGTAAAGAAATTATATTTAGATATTTTGATGTTAGGGGAATTTTAATACATTCTTAGAATATCCGTAAAAATTTGCTGTTCCAAAGTCTCTGCTTTCCTTTAAATTTATATGTTGTGATCACAAGTTTCTTCCATTTAATTCCATCACATATATATAAATATATATCTTACCAATGAACTTGATTGGTCACACTGCAAAACTACAATATACAGGATCTTTGATTAAAATATTATTACAAGGTATCTAAAAATGCTTAAGACGAAGTAGTGTATTAAATAAGGTAACATGTTGTCAGAGTATAAGAGATACTTTATAAATATAGTGTGTCGGCTTATATTGCTTATAAAAAGGATAAACTGTCTGCTGCATGTGCCACCTTTGATATTATAGAGAAACCTGTATAATAGGTACCTGTTTGGCCACAGCTACGACATATTTATATTATATTTAAAATGCGGCTAATTGAAAGTGTTGCCAGGAGCGAGGCTTTTCGGTGATATTAAAGAGGGAGCTTGTCACCAGTATTGAGGGTGGTTTTAGGGGTGTAAGGGTGAGATTTGTCTGGGATTACATATTATTATGCACACATAATATTTGATGTAGCAGACTGTAGCCAGAGTATTATGACATACCACCTGCTTCATCAAACATCATAGTCAAAATGCGAATATAATCACTGCAAAATCATTTAAAATTGGCATTATTTATTATTAAAAAGGCACTTTCAGCAAGAGAGTGCTTATTATTAGGGGGTTGGATTAGTTATTCAAAGTATTGCCCTTATTTTTCTAATACGTTAGGTAGAAGTCTGATTCCCCTGTAGAAAAATACCCTGTCTTTAGAGGCAATCCAATATGCCACCAGTCATGAGTCAATAATCAAAATCAGTAAAAGATGTCCAGGACTCCCTTGGTTAGGAAGTTTTACCCCATCCGCCTTACTCTCCAGATGTCGCAACATCTGATTATCATCTTTTTCGGTCAATGCAGCATGATTTGTCTGGTGAAATTAAAAAAATATACCAAATACCAAAAAGTTGTTTTATGGGTCGCAAATTGGATTGCCTGTAAAAACAAGGTTTTTTTCTACAGATCAGATAAGATGGGCTAAAGAAAAAAAGGACAGTACTTTGAATAAATAAAAAAAAAATATAAAAGTAATTTTGGTCATTACAAAATAAAACGGTGGAAACGAATTTAATTCCTTATTGAATTGCATTGTTATTTGATAAGTTGTTTTATTTATATTGAACTTTCAGATAACAACACAACAATTTAATAGAATAAATTTTCACAAGATTCGACCACAGTATTATAAATTTTAACAAATACATATAATGAAGGCAATCGATGCCAAAAATAACTAGTGCATCAATTTTGAATAATTATGCTATTATAATTATTAACTACTTTTATTTAATACAGTATGTTTTGTATTATTCTTCTCGGGTTGATTCATAATTCTGTAACCACACTTTAAATATTCGTTTACATTAAAGAAAAGATAATACATATTATTCACTATTAATAGTTCACCCATCAGGTCATATATACCGCAGACAGTCCTGATTGGTCATACCATAAAACCATATTGCATATTTCATCTTAAATTAATCAATGAATGTTTTTTTTTTGAAAAAAAAAAACTACGATATCTTTGATGATCGTCAGTAATAATTCCATACAAATAAATAATAAAATGCATTTATCATTATAAGGTTATTTATGTTACTAGCATTAAAAATAATCAGTTAATTATTATCCATATATTTTTTTACTAAATAGCTAGAATAAGGCGTTTAAAAACTACAACCATTAATGAAAATAAAATTTAACTAAACAATTTAAATATTGTTTCCCAATGAAAGAATTCCCATCGATTACAAATCGAATCTCCATCACACGAATTATGAGGTGTTAAGGGTGTGATGAATAAAATTGTAACGCTGTAATAGAATTGTAGGCAGAGTTGTGAATGGCCATAAATGATAGGAGGGTAATTTTTTGCCAGCTACAAAATTCCATATTAAAAGAGGCCATAAAAGTGAAGAGCATAAAATATATTATAAAGGTTGAGGCGAGGCCATTAGAAGCCACTTTACATCAGACCCGAAGATAACTTCACATGCATAATGGATCAACCTAACAATTCCTATCTATTCCACGTCTATCCATTATAAAAACAATAATTAACATTTGTACTAATAATTATATTTTAAAAAATCTTTGCAAACATGAGCTTAGTTTATTAATCGCGGCGGTATTGATTTGTATTGAGAGGAGATGAAAAATTCGATCCAATATCATTGTTTAATGGAAAGGTTGAATTTTATATTAAAAGTGCATATTTATCAAAGCCTTGGAACACTGGACAATGCGCGGCTTTGATAGAAAAATATAATAATATTAATAAAATAAAATTAAAATCATCCACCCAGAATTCGGCCACATTCATTATAATAATTTCTCCCAAGAATATAATTTTTTGGATGATAATTTATGTGTAAATATCAAAGAAATCAAATACAACAATACACTTGAGCTTTGTATAAATATCGGAGAATTTAAATAGAATGATACAGTTTACTAATTTAATTAAAATATAGCCCGCGCAGTGTCCAATGCACCAAGGCACTTCAATGCACCCACTTAACCGAGCTCTGCTATTTATTTATGCTATCGTTGTTATTTTTTATGAAATATCTTGCAAATAATTGTACACAATCTTATAAAATAATAAACCAATTCGAAATCAGCATTATTTTTTTTAAATAATAAAGTAGTAAATCACGGGGATTTTTTTACTCAACTTAATAAGTAAAAAGCTGTTAAATTTCCACCGGGGTATTCTCACCCCCCGAAGAAGGATTAATTTAATAGCTGCAAAAGCTTTCCCACGAGTCTCATCAAACAGTTAAAAAGTAACCTTTCTGCCCTGAAAAACAACCGCTTGAAGATTAATTAATTAAAATGTGTTTTTAAATATGATGCACATTATTAAAATGGCGACAGGAAATTGTATTTGATATCGTTGGGACAAAAATTGCAATCTAAGAGAGAGAAAAGAAATCGTTTAGGTAAATAAGCGAATTCTCCAGTGAATCCAGTAAACGAAATGTTGTTTCCACTCTGATTAAATTACATTGAAGAGAGAAGCGAGCACAGCCTTATTTTTATACTATCATACAAAAACATGTACAATCTGCGACAGAAATAATATCAAAATATTCAAATCGATCGAATGATACATTAATAAAATGTCTTTGATCGATGTAAATAATTTTTGGGGGGTTGTTTTATTTGTACAGTTCGATGATGAAATAATTCCGATTTAATTAAAGGGTCATTTATATAATATTCATTGAAAATTATGAGAAAAAAATAATTGTCTATTGCAACTGGGAGTCAAGGTTTTAAATCCCGCTTATATCGATAAAAAATGATTAAAACCCTTATTACTATTGGGAGATGGGGAATAATATCATTAAAATTAAGATAAATCGTTTCGATCCAGGTTTACTCTGATTTTCTGTATTGTAAGGTAAATACTAATTATTAAGTCGGTAACATGTGTAACTAGTAATAGTTAAAAAGCTCATCAATAATAAAAGTTATATAAATAAATACCATATGAAAAATTACACCTTGCCTACATTTTAGAACAGCCTTTATAAAAAACATAATAGTGTTAGTTTCAAAGATGGCACAAACGCTTCTTATTGGTAATTCTAAAACAACACAAACAACTACAAACGCTTCTAAATTGTCACCTAACGTTATATAGAGTGAGCAGTGATGTGCCAAGGTCAAACGAATATTATATAATATTTTATTTCAATTTCTTTTTAATGCACTTATGTCTTTATATCGATTCATTGCACTTCATGGGGAAAAATAATAAAGCGATATACAGAAAAGAGATCATCACTTCGACTTGGGATCTCCCGTAATGCTCTAGTGGTACTGCAGCATGATGCAATAATATAATATGTATTTATATACATAAATAAATACATATTCGTTTAACTTTGGTACATCTCTGTGTGTGAGCTTTGGATCAAATCATGCAACTGACACAAGATTAACAAATAAAAAAATGTCACAAATGGTCTCTTTATAACCTAATAACCAAATAATCAGCACTAATATTCAGTTAATAGATATTTTTGTCTTGGAGTGTACGTCACATTTCAGCAGCAGATCATTTCCATAATATCATTGTCAGAGTCATCTTTGTGGTGGCAAACTGAAGGAACATTACAACGACAAAATCATGAAAAAAAAAACATATAAATTATGTGGAGGCTTATATCAATCACCTTATTTGTAGCTTTTGTAATATTCTAATATTCAGCATATTTGTGTGTAAGTAAGTATTAAGTATGGAAGTACAAAGATAAAGCGAAGTACTTTATGGGGCGTGAATATTGTCAGATGCTCGAGAACAAATTCTATCTTGACTAACAACCTTCTATATTTAGTGGAACTAACGACCCTTGAAATACTGGACCTCTCTATTAACACACAACCCCTGATTATCCCCTGGGATCTTAACACTTATTATTTTATTCATGGCTATACTCTTCATATTAATTGCACTTTTATTCAAATAACAATATGTAAAGTATTCAAAAGACCGAATTTTACACAATAATTTTATAGAAAAAATACCCCTATATAATTTGACAATATAACAGATTTTTAACCAAAATATTGATGGGAATTTTTGCTTATTACCATTTATAACCCAGCAATGACAGATTCACAAGTCGAACAGTCTGTAGGAATAAAGCAATTTTAGATTCAGTATGAAAAATATTTAGGGTTCTTTGATTAATTCCAATTAACTTATGAAGAGTCAAAGTTAGAAATTTCCTTAAGGAAGACTTAATTACTGGTGCAACCAATATATAGATACATTAAAAACAGTTGAAAATTAATACAATTCATTCTTTAATAATGATTTTGTTATTATTGAAAGTCTACCTAAACCTAGACTAATTATTCAAAAAAATTAATATATTAAAATGATTATTTTTTTATCGAAAGTCATCAAGATGTCATAAATTTGCAAAGGAGTAAATTTATTAATGTATAATGGAATGTAATAGGAAGGTGATATTTTATAAGGAAGATTTTAGGGTGGTTTAGCAACTTCATCTTACCCTCGACAGAAACCAAATTTGTTCTACTACCCTTGTTTGTCATCACACTCCATAAGACAGAATATAATATCGGATAATGCATATGTTAAAATATTCATTAAATATTATATTAGAAACAGAGAATTTTGTTATATAATAACAATGAAATCTCTTTTTACAATCTCGTTAATTTGTCGCTTTTATTTCAAAGATTTCTTTGATAGCACGCTCAACTTTTCAAATCAAATATTTTTTCACCTCCCTTTGAAATGATATTCTCTTCTTTCAAAGCGTCGTAATCTTAATGCCTTAGTATTATCACATAATACGATGGTAATTATTATATTTTTTCACTCCTATTGATATAAATAATAAAATATATGTATTTAAGTATGTGAAAATTGAAATATAAGTAAGCAATTCAATGAAGAATATATCGTTTTCTGGTCGATTATGTTATTCTTTTGTGTGGCATTTCTTTGTGTATGATACTAAACATTTTCCCCTTTGGTGAACAAAAAAATCTAATTTGCTTTAATGTCGTGTATTTACTTGCTTTGTAGACGTGAATCTTTTCCGCATGGAGGGATGAAAAAGCTATTATCTATAAAAGAATTTTAGCTTATTATAAGCATTTTAAATAATTTGTGTCCCTAATGAGGTGTGAATTGAATGTAGTAGTTGTAATTTGCTAATAGGTTGAGAATGCAACCCTGTACTATGGATAACGTAGAATATTGTGGTAGGGTGCAGTGAAGGGAGTCATAAAAAGTTTTGTGTACAAATGATGTCATTAGGGGTGGAAGGAGGATACTAGGACCTCCCAAGGGGGTGGAGGACCCTTTATACTATCCACTATCACTATATTTACCACTACCTCCTTAATGAACTGATTACTCTGATTGATACTACACATCCCTTTAACTCATTTTAATTTTATCATTTTTAATGACATAAAAAATGATAATCGATTGTTTAAGCTTAGGAGTACTCCGAGATTCTCAATATCAAGATATCCAACAGGTAAAATCAAAATATTTTTAGACATACATCTTAAGTAAGGGTCAATTAAATTATAATTATTTAAACAAAAATATTATTTTTATTTATTAAAACAATCGATATATTGAATTATTTTGTATACTGTTAAAATTAAAATATTGTTAGACGTAGATCGAAATCTAAGAAGATTTTTATAAATAATTTGAACAGTATTTTTGTTATTCTCCTTGAAACTTTAGCATATTGAAATCATTAACTTTATATCCTTGAAATTTTATGTATTGGCGTTCTAATAAATTTTTTTTAATCAACTTAAAATTAATAAATTGTTGATAGTGTTGACTTCCCGGTGGAATTCCATAATTTAAAGAAAATTGTTATTTGTAATTTCCATCGTAATTTTATTAAGAAGTGGGAGAACTTTCGATTAATATTTTATTGGTGTTTTGTTCTTTTAAATATTATAAAAGCTTGTATACTCCTTATTTTAATTACGTTTAGTTATTTTTCAATAAAGGTATTTAAAATTAACAATGTTTCGTCTACATTATTCGTTATACAGATGGTTAAATAAATAAAAGTGGTGGACTGTCGAGTAAATATTCGTGATTTTTTTTTAAATAATTGCTATTTAAATGAATTAGATGCATTTAGGCGTCATATTTGGTGGTTACAAAATAGGAAAGTAAATTGGGGTTGTTCAGGTATATTAATATGATGCAGGTTATTACTGTATGCAATCTCCTTTAGTACTTGCACCTTTAGTAATTAACGGTATGCCATTACCTCAAATATTACACTCCACTAAACTATCACTAATTACAAGTCTTGTCCATGATTTTTGGACATTCCACTGGGCTTAATGCCACTTAATCGATTATCCCCCTTTTTTTTACAAAACGCAGACTCCTAAGGAGGGTTAAGATGGGACTAAGTTGTGTAGCAGAGGGGTAATATTGATATTAGAGTTTACATGACAAAAGATTTCGCCACCACCCCTTGCCGCCAACATTCACTAGATACCACACCCCAAGATCGCTTCACAATATCTCTCCTCCACATACATTTTTTATTCATCACCGATCTTCTAAAACTTCATGAAAAACCAATAAAATAATATATAAAATTAAAAGTTATTTATATATTATTAAAAATGTCACTTCGGTTATACTTGTGTTTGTGTTAATTGATTTATTATAAAAGATTTGACATGTCTATTTAGATTATACGTGTTTAATATTTCAACCCTTATGAATAATAGCAATTAAGTACTAAACAATAGATATGGTAGTTTATTCCTGGAACAACGATGAATTTTATGAAATCCTTTTAGATAAAAAACTGCATAAATTATATTGATAAGTAAATATTATACAGAATGGAAATTTAATTAATGAGGATTAAAAAATAGTATCCGAAGATGACTATTCATTTGTAGTTTAAATTCGATTCAAATTTGATTTTACTAAATCTGATATTAACTTTAAAGCATAATATTTGTTAATGTACAGTGTATGGTTGTTATTATTTATTAATACTCATATTTGTAAATGGGTTTTTATTTTTTTCCTACACTTTTTATTATTTAATATTACCTCTCATGTCAAATAAAAATGTTATTAAAATTCTCATGTTATTTATAAGTAAAGAAATATATATGTATATATCATGTACACCTTAGTCTAATCCATAGGATTTTTTGTATTATCAAACTATGTAATATAAAAAAATAAATAAAGGAATTTTAATATATATATTTAGTTAAAAGTACACTCATTCAAATATATATCTCTGAAAAAGGGCTTCGTGTAGAATAAACCATAAAATATATATAATCTTTTCCCCTTAATTATGAATGAAAATTAATTGAATATTTAAACATTTTGAGTATCCTGTAAGTGATGGAATTTTTTTTTATTCAGTGACAAATTAATATATTTAACCCAAAATATGAAAAAATATTATTATTGCTTAAAATTTACATAAAAAATATTATTTTTCATAAGATTAGGCTTGTTTTGAATATATGAGAATTTTCGATATATTTTTTTAAATTTATAACTTTAATTAAAAATTAATGAGTAATATTCAAAAAGGTTCAGGACAGTGTGTATTACAATTTATATTATATATAACCTCTCGCTGTGGCATGAGCTGGTGTTGAAAAATCACAGTTATTATATTGAGGATGTTTTCTGAAGTAATATAATTTTAAAATTTGAGTTTGAGAAGCTGTCATATCTGTAAAGTAAGTGATAAGAAAGGAAACTAAAGTATCCGAGGCATAACGGTGGCAGTACAAGAGGGAAAGGGTTGCGATAAAGCGGCTTTCCTCGCAACGCTTTTAACTTTTTACCAGAAGGGACTTTCAAATAGGACCGAATATTCTTTCTTGTCTTGTATTTTTTACACTCCTGTTGTTTACTTTTTCAGAAGCGAGACGTCACAACGTCTATTCGTGACAAATTGTGGCCTTTGACGACGGACATTAAAACGTATTGCCCATTGTGACGGGTGCCAACGAGACAAATTTATTATTTTCTGCAAAGACCCTTCCTTTTATGACGAAATAAGAAAAATCTTCAAAAAAAAAATTTCATTAATTTTAATATAAAAATGTCTCATTGTACAAACAAAGCCGCACGCGCATTCGTGGTTTTAATCATTAATTAATATTAAATTGTAAACAATGCTAATTAATACACAATGATTTCCTTACTATTAACTGAATAAACATTTGTATTTATTGTGAGACTAGCTGCTTTCAAAATATTGCCTTGAAGGGTTTGTCTACATTGTAATAGTACATTGTATAAGTATATATATATATATATATATATATATATATATATATAATGAAATATGAAAAACATGTCACCGATTTAATAATCAGTATTTACCTTACAATACAGGAAATCAGAGTAAACCTTATCAACCTTAAACCTTATCAAGACGATCGATCATGATTTTATTAATATTATTTCCGATCTCCCAGACTTAATAACCATCGTAACCACAGGTACTAAGTAATAACTGATCAAATCTTCTCTTATTTTAATGAAAAAATCAAAATTAAGTCTTAATAAGTGTCTTCTGTCAGTATTCAGGCGATATAACGAAACGATTTGGAGACTTAACTGTTTATTAATGTGCAGTTATGAAAAATCGGCTACGATTTAAAACAACAAAAAAATGAATGTCCTGAAAAATGGCTCTGAACTTGAAATATGAGTACGCTTTTATAAAAAGAAACAATATCAACTGATTCAATTTATACCTGAGTTGTCTCAAGACATTCTCATAATCCACAAGGTATTATGGACGAGTGGTTGAAGTGCTGGGAGATATGCAGTGGTTGCAGGTTGGTCGAGTGGTTAAGAATTGCTAAAAAGACGGAATTCAGCACATCAATATTCATGAGTCTGGTTTCACATCTCATTAGCCTGGCCTCTTCTACCCATCATCATGATCATCATATTCTTCTTTACAACGACGACCTTTGAATTAGCAATTATAATTAGCTGTTTGATGATACGCGATACTTCATATGTCTGAAGAATTACACTCACAACCAAGGATAGTTAAACTATTAATAAAATGATCACCAGCTTAAGAGCTCAGGAGATAAGGCGCGTGGCTACAAATATTGTGATCATTAAATTAAAATATTAATATATAACTATTTTACAAAAACATGTGAAATCTGTGACAAAAGTAATATCAAAATATTCAAATCGATCGAATGATACATTAATAAAATATCTTTAATCGATATAAATAATGTAGGGGGGTTGTTTTATTTGTACAGCTCGATGATGAAAGATATTTTCATATAATATTTATTTTGACAAACAATAATCTAATGGAAAAAATGGCTATTGTAACTGGGAGTCGTGGGTTTAAATTCAGCTAATGTAAAAAAATATTTGATACTACGACTGGGAGATCGGGAATAATATTAATAAAATCTCGATCGATCGTCTTGATCTAGGTTTTCTCTGATTTCCTGTATTGTAAGGTAATTACTAAGGTGATTATTAAGTCGTCGACATGTGTAACTAGTAATAATAAGTAAGAAAGTATAAAACATAAATCATAATTGCGTCATTAAAAGTTGCTTGATATATTCAACGGCATATAATATTTCACTACTATTTATATGATAATTTCGAGTATTTTTGTAAGACAAATCTTGTTGTGAAAAATGTCAATATTAATCAAATATGGGTTTTCGTATACCAGCGGCTTCTACTGCTCGTACTGTTTATCTGTCAATTGTCGATGTTTCTAATAAAATTACACTGTCTTACACATAATATGGTAAAGTGCCTCATTAAAAGTTGCTTGATATATTCAATTGTTAAAGAATTAAAAAAAGTGTCGGATTATCGAACGTGTCAGATTTGAGGGGCTACAGTGTTGCAGGTGGCCACAGCTCTCGTATGTGTGAATTATGTGTATAATTTGCGCATGTAGTAGTGTTGGCCATGTTCCATCATATGAAAAAAATACGCATGACATTTCTATAGATATAAGTTCATTGATTAATTAACTAATAAGTTCATTTAATTAATGAAAAAAAAAATATTCTCAAAGAGTATATTAATAAATTAAACAACTTCTTAATTTTATATTTTAAATAGACAATGATCTTAATTACAAATAAAAATGAGGGAAGGTATTTTTTAAACTGTGAGTTCAATGAAAATAAATAGACAAGTGAAACGTGATAAGGGTGATTAATATAATAAAATTAATATATCCGATGATATGTTTTATAATATTTTAAAAGGTATTTGTTAAGATGCTTTCAGTGTTGGTATTTTATTGATTTTAAGCGAAGTGAAGGATATTCGATGGAAGTGAGTGTGTAAATGTAGTATGAGAATCAGGATGAGGTTGCTCCATTAGAGACCACCATGAAAGCCTCTTCCATCCACCATCACAACCTACTACATCCACCATAATTGAATTCTATTATAAATTGCTTGCGACAAGCCAAACACAGTCACATCATCGACATGCAGGTGGAAAAGAGGAAAGAAATATATAATTTACCCAGTTAATTAATTTATAATATATACTAGAGGAAGATATGTGCTATATATATATATATATATATGTATATATATATATATATATATATATATATATATATATATATATATATATATATATATATATATATATATATATATATATATATATATATATATATAGAAGATTCAAAATTATCTGTTATAACAATTTTAACTATTGAATAATTCTATATTATTATAAATAATTTCTGATTTGTATTTTTACGATCTTGTATATAAAATTTCATCAATATTTTTATAAATTCATACTTAAATTGTATGATATATATGTGAAAAAAGGGTGTAATTAATATTGAAACGGATTAAGAATTGTAGTAAATATTTGTGCCGCAATAGACAGGGCCGACATCGCTTATTTCATAAAAATATTATTGATTTAAACATATTTTTTTATTATTAGCAATATTTTACCAATATTTGCAAGACTTGTTTAATTATGTTGGTTGAGTTAAGAAATTGTTAATTATTTGGACGTGATGAAAAAAAATTTAAATATTTAATGCTTTGGAATCGAGTTTTTCTATGAAGTACTCAGTAGCGACTACCGCATGTGTATTGCCTTTGTTAAATACTTTTAATTTAATTAGATTAGGAATTAGACAATTTATTTTATTATTTTTAATTAAAAATGACATTTAAAATATAAAAATGATGATGAATATCGAGAAAGTAAGAATAGAAATTATATTAAAACCCGAGTGCAGCAACAGACCTCGCCAAGCCCCAAAAAAGACAAAAGTCTAGTAACAATTTTCATTTCGATATTATAAAAATACATTGTGTTGGATTATTTTCAGTATGAACAAAGTTGTATGACTGGAAAGTCAAAGATTATTTAGTGTGAAAATGTCGAATTGATGCTGAAAACCGCAAAGCAATATGTGCAAGATGAAAATTGGTTTCCAATATCGACATCTTTCAAAGACCGGCATCGTTTTATACTTTTACTGTCTTTTCATATTTTATTGAAGCGCTAATAATATTTTTAAAATCTTGGCTTAGAACCAGTGCAAATATTTGTATTGATATTTTAATTAATTTCTTATTAAAAGTAGTTGTCAGTGTTCAAAATATGTTGGACAGAAGCTGTGTATAGAGAGGATGAAAAAGAAGAACGATGAGTGTCTTTAGAGAGCACTTCTCCTCTGAACTGGCCCTACTTCCTTCAATATTGCATTTTAACGGTGAAAACTACTTCAAAAAATATTAAAAGACTTTCTTAATAAAGACTCAATATTCAAATATTGATATACAAAATTTAAACTTATTTTATGGAAGAATCAGGATGAGGTTAATAATAATAAAAAATAATTCGTTTTACACAATGTATAAGTGTCCATTGTAAAGGTACATTTATTTTGAATTAAATTAAATAAAAATGTGTAAATTAATAAAATATTTTTAATTCATAAGCAAAGAAGAAAAAAAAGAATCACCTTTAAATGTTTCACAATAAAATATTCAAAAAGTGAAGCAGCGAAGATTTTTTATTTAATTAATATTGTCGGATTTCTTTATAGACTGCGTAATAAACTCCAAAATAATTGATTTTTAGATTACAATATATATAAAAAACATGGTTAAATAATTGTTTAACAAATATCATAATTCTTATGACTATAATTTATATAAGTTTCATAAAATAAATTCATTATGATCTTAAAAATGTGTAATTTTCAGTGTGGGTCTTTCATTTTAAATTAAATTTCGTCTATTATCGTATAAAATTAGTAATATTCAAAGAAAGCCGACGACTTGATTTCATAAACAAGATATTAAAAAACTTTGTAGTGATATATATATATATATATATATATATATATATATATATATATATATATATATATATATATATAAAATATAATACTTAGAGAAATTAACAAAAAAAACATAATTTAGGTCTCTTATTAGCAATAGCCATATCCAGTATTTGGGAATTCAAGTATTATTATATTGGCAAGAATACTTGTTTTTAATATTTTTGAAGAGAATTTATATTGATCTATTCAAATTGGGATAAATTCGAAATATTAGCGGTAGGAAATAAAATAAATTTTGAATATTAAAAAATATTAACCTCAGTTAAAATAAAATAAAATCTACTTCGATTATTTTCAGTGAAAGATGGTGGTGATGTACACGAAGTGCGGAAATTCTGTCGTCACGCAAGTATCCGCAATATAAAATATCTAAAATTACAAATCTACACTCAATATTTTCCACTGAAAAACCACACACAGCGTCTACTGCTTACAGGAAAACGAATAAGTGAGAATTCATAATGATTTACAAAGATTGTTAGAAATATAAACGATCTTTTTGCTTAGTCTGACCATACAAGATTGAGTGTAGTACTCTTGGGAAGGTGACTGAAGCCTTGATGACAGGATGATTGATCACCCTGAAGGAAGACATCATATGACATTAAATACGATAATATCTCCACATTATTATCACGCTTTAATTGCTGAATTTAATTTATTTCAAAACACACTCAAATATTAATAAGCGACTTGATCAATATCAAAGTTCATCAATGCGGTTTTGTTACGCAAAACTTTCGGTGTCTCAGGGGAGAATGGGTCAACTTGACCGATCATTAGTTATTCAAGTTTGGTCCAATTATTACAAGTCGAATTTTGATGAAATATTCCAATTCCAAAATATGAGCAATGTGTTGAGTTTAGGTCGTTTCTTCAGCTTTGATATAACAATAAGTTGAAGGGTTGCATTCCTTGGATGGCAACTCCTCAGAGGAATGTGCACACTTTTAGGTTATGTAATACAAACAAGACACCCTCAGGATACACAGGAGACATGCCTTCCTGCTAAAATTATATTGACCAAACTCGCCTGAGGAAAATTTCCACCACCACCGTGAAACTTTTGCATTCTCCATCATTCCACAGAAGAAAAGTTGTCTTCGACCATTGAGAAAAAATATACAACTAATAAACGGATATTAATGTTGAGGTATTAAATTTCAAACAGCACTTTTCCTTTCAGAAAGTTTCCTGAAGAATTGAACATAAGACAACTTATAATAGTTTAGATCTTTAACAAAACTAAAACAAACTATATTAACTCCTTTAATGAACTATTAAACATGAGCTCTACGTGAGGTGATTGATTTGACAACTTAATTAACAACATCACTAAAATAACAAATTTATATTATAATAAACTAGTTTTTCCTTTGGGTTTGATTCGAATTAAGGCATTTTAATATTGACCGCTTAATCTACAAACGTGATAATTCGACTTTTTTACGGTAGCGGATTTTTTGTATTATTTCAAATAATAATATGGTTTTTCCTAATAAAAGAACCATCGAACATTTAAATACAGAATCTTCTTGTTTTGTTTTAAAGATTTATAAGTCTCTTGGTTGTAATTAAATCAAATCAAAATATTTATCTAATTAAATAAATAAAATAAGATTTGGTGTTTTTATTATTGATAATAAGTGTTTTATTCTAAAAAATGCGGAACGTTTTATTTTATGCCTAAAATCTATTACATATGAAATAAGAAATGTCCTATGAAATACCACAAATAGTAGTGATTGGTATTTTAACATTTGAACAGATTATGTTAAAAGTTGCTCATAATATAGAAATACATAAAATATTATAAATATATATGGAATAAAGAAACAATTTCATTTTGTTCCTTCATAATTTTATATACTCGAGTTGTCACTATAATTTAGGTCGATATAACCTTTTGTCTGATATTATATAATACTATAAAATGTAGGTATATTTTGTAATTATTTTTGTTAATGTCGAGTTTATTATATTTGTAAATTCGTATTATTATAATATTTACCTCTCATATAAAATAAAAGTGTTAAAATGTGTTAAATTCAAATTAAGGAGATTGTAATATATACTACAAAATATAAATGCGGTTCATTCGATTCACGTTTAAATCTTAATTTAGAAAATTAGAGTTAACCATCAAAAATATCATATCTAATTCTGATAATATTTATTTCTCAATTCGAGCAGGATTCGAAGCCGGTTTCGAAGAGCAGTATTTCTATAAAAAATAAGCGACATATTCAATATACACATAAGAATCATCTTATCATCAATACGTGTTTTCTTGTTTATATTTAGTGAGTATTTTAGTAATGATAATATTAATAATGTTGAAGGTGCCTACAGGTGAGATAAACGTGAGTAGAATATGTTAAAGGGTGCGTCGCCTTATATTCCAATATGCCTTATTGATAAAACGTCCAACTCTCTCCAATTCCATTCTCAATAGACAAATTTTGCATGCATACATCGAAGGCTTATTTTGAGACATGCTATGCCTTAACAACATTTCATTACCAACCAATACGTGACTCTTTTAGAAATGAGTATGTAAATATTTATACAAATGAAATAAACTCAATCAATATTTTATATATACACATATTTTAATTGATTGGTATGTTTATTGTGAAGGCTTTAGTCTATTCGGAGTGTGTGTTTAGGAGTAGGTAGTGTTCCGATGGTTCGTCATTGTAGTATGGCGTAGCAGTCGTAGCAGCTCCGTAGCTGAAACTCCATGTGTTAGTATTTGAAGTGAGTCAAAGTAAATTAGGCAAGAAGATTCCGGAACTTGTCCTTGCCGACTGCGAAATCAATCTCCCGATAGACGGTGTCAGGGTAAATACGATTCCGGATCTACGAACCGGTTGGGTGACGTAAACAAAAGTGTAAAGTGAGTCGGTTCACTCTACCAATACCACTTGCGTTTATATTGTAATATCCCTATACTACACCCCGATTAAAAAGTTTAAAAATAAAATATTATTGTACACAACTAACTGCAAAAATAACACATTTATATAACGACTTCTGATAAGGTCACGTTTATGTACGTTAAATTAATATATTCTCTTTATTTATGGATGCTCAATAGATCCAAACCGAGTTATGCATACTTGAATACTTGTTTATGAATATGTTTCTCTTTACCATTTAGTATTTTCAAAACCCTAATATTTTTTATTCATTTGAGTAGATCAAGTATTCAAATGAAATAGTAATCAATCATTTTCATGATGATATTTCATTTTATATATATATATATATATATATATATATATATATATATATATATATATATATATATAACTCTATATATATGGAATATACTGGATATTACACACTTATTTCTTTAAAGAATTATGGAATTCCATCAAGTATTATTGTGGAAAAGTATATCTACAATAAAAAAAAACTTCGATTTATGAGACAATGAAAACACCAATCAGAATGAAT
The DNA here is from genome assembly GCA_022606485.1 of Agraylea sexmaculata. Classification (NCBI taxonomy): domain Eukaryota; kingdom Metazoa; phylum Arthropoda; class Insecta; order Trichoptera; family Hydroptilidae; genus Agraylea; species Agraylea sexmaculata. The sequence continues at coordinate 39,214 of JAGTTH010001233.1, read as the reverse complement.
TTTTCACGCTTTCTTTAATTTTTTGTCAACATACCAAAATGTTTGAAATTTTTCAAAAAATCATTATAAGGAGACTTTTTTCACAAAGGAAAACTGATATAATTTTGTCCAATGATTCATATTGTTTTATATCACATATGTAATCAATATAATTTTGGATTGTTTTGGGACCAAGTGTCTTCTCTCACAGTTGTAGAATACAGGGATTGTAGAGAGTTAGTTGTATAGAGGAGTGTTTGCACTGTTCCAATGGAGAAAGTTCAGAATGAACGTCAAACAGGGTGTGGAATGACTATCACTGAATTGTCTGTCTATGGGAATATTATGAATCAAAGTAATACCTCAACTCAATTCAATTACACGATAATATAATAAAAAAGATAGTTTTTATATGATATATAAGTATGCAAGTAGAAGGAAGGTTCGATAGAACAGGTACACGTTCTCTGATAACTAAATTTTGAGACGAGACGCGCTACGAAAACCAATCGCAAAGCTACTACTTTACAGGTACCAAATAATCAATAATATATTACAATTAATTAGTCCTTTATTATAGTTTGTAGAGAGGATGTACGAAGTTTTTCTTTGAGGGCTGTGTCACCGCAAAAGGAAGGGAATCACGTACTTCCAGACAATTCAATAAAGCCTCTCTGTTTGATTATAACAGTATTAATTGAGACGGTCCTGATTGTCCATTAGGAACACACGAATCGAGTTTGATGTTATTATTTATAAAATCAATTATAACGTCATTAAATTATACAAACACAAGCAATTTACTAAGACAATATTAATTAATCGACTGACAAAAACCATTTTAAACAGCCTGTTATTTACTAAGGATTTTTCCGTTGTAATAATATAATAATATAATAATCGTAGGAAAATTTCATTTATTACTTAATGAATGAATTGTATCTTGAGTAGCTCAATAGATTAGAGGATAAGGCGCCTACTTCTTATATAAATAAATAAATTTATATTACCATACAATGTATACAAATCCTTTGATTAGTCTCAATATTTTAAAGCAGCTTGTCTCAAAATAAAGACAACTATTTATTCAGTTATTACAATGATTTCCTGGATCGTAATCTGAATACTAAGGTGATTATTAAGTCGGTGACCTATGTAACTAGTAATAGTTAAGATCACTGACAGGGAAAATTAAAAAAAGGAATTAACACGTTGTTGTTATATTGTTTAAAAGTATAATTAAAATACGAACAATTTATCTAGGTATAGAACAAACAAATTTATTTTTAGCTACACTATCTAGATTTATTGTAGATTAAAAAAATACTATGGGCAAGGTGAATTAAAGTTCTATCGTAGCAAATTTTATTCTTATAGTGGTGTTGAATTTTCTTAGAAGTTTCTAAAATAGATGCATTTTCCTCATCGAAGTATTGTAATAATAAAAAATCCAAGACGGAGGTTCGCTAGCAAGGACAGAGTAATTAACATGATTTCCTTTCTAATGAGGCAAGAATTGGAACGCGATTCACCCTCCATAAAAGAATGCCCCTTGTTAGCAGCCGGGGTGGCTTTACGGGGTGGTTGTTGTAAAATTGGGGTTGATCAATGCGGCCAAACAGGGTGGCGACGAGGCACCGTTTGAAATTCATAATTTTGTAATATTATCGAGCTGAAAAAAATATCCAGCCTCGTTATTAGGGTTAAAGAAACGAGGGGTATTTAATACAACGATTAAAAAACAAACATCGAGTACGTGGACCGCCGGAAAATTGTCCGCAATTAACATATTGTTTGCTTATCTAATATTGGCCCAAGTGTTAATTATACACTTGTTACATTAAATTATTGGCCATTTTTCCGCAGTATACAAATAGAATGATGGAAAATTAAATGCGAGCAATGAAAATGACCTTCTTAATATACATACAAACCAATTGTTTTTAATTATAAATTCTAAAAATAGCGCGTGTATTCAGTAATATATTGAATTACACAATTTGGGTAGCTCTCTCCATAATTATAATTAAAATATTTATAAATGATTTATAAAAATAGTATTTTTAAGTTGTTGCGTTGATCAAGAGTTTTTTTTAATGGTGTGTGTTATCCTTATAATTTTTGTTAAACAACTCTATTCATTCTATTTAATATTTTATAATTTTCTTATTTTTAAATTGAAAATTTCACAAATAATTATCTAAAATTAAAATATATTAAATAAATTTTAAGCGAGCTTAATTGTAAACTGAATAAAAAATTGTCTTAATCTCACATTTACACCATAGTTTTAAAATTGCTTAAAAATCATCTAAATCTATTTTTATCGGAACGTTTTATTAAATTATTATTTGATGTTGTGTATATTTATCCAATATTAAATTGGTGCGTTTACAAAATCAATGCTTGAAGCGAATCTAATCTAAGCCTCACATAACCAAGATGTCGCTTAATCAAAATGGTAGTGGTACTTTTGATCCACCCGTTATTATTAAGCTTATGAAAAATATGCATTTACTCATTAATAGAAATATTTTAAAATCACAAAAAAATATATTTCCAAATGATTATTTTTAATATTATCGAATACTGTGAAATTAAGCATCTTAAATAATTGGTAAAAAAATATGAGGAGTCCAGAAAACAAATAAATCAGTTTACATTAATATAGATTAAGTATTTGTGTGAAATCAAGTATTAAAAAATGATCCGATTCAGATTAAGACGGCTTATTTGAATTGCGTAAACAAACAAAAAGCGGGCAAAAAGCAAATTTCAAATCGAGCGTAACAAATTGGAAAAAAAATCCCAACACGAAAACGAGCCAAAGAGTGGACTGGGGGTCGGTTCAGGTTTGTTAATTGAAAATGAAAAGAGAGAAAAAAGATGAAGAAATTGTCGCAAAGATCTTTTGTTTGGTAGACGTTGTGGTTAATTTACTTCTTGTCCAGTGCTTTTGATGTTTGCCAAAAAGTTTTTCCGCCTCGACAACTAATTAATGCGGTTTCTTTTATTTTTTTCAAATACGTTTTTCTCTCTCACCGTGTTTCTTTTCGGTCACGTTCGCTTATTAAATTTCCTTTTGCCCACAGGAACGTTCCACTCGTATTCATGGATGAAAAGTATAATCATTTATACTACGGTTAACAGGCTTCTAAAGAAACCGGAATTAATACAAGCTTTAAATATATTATCAATAGGATTAAATGAGCTCGTAGAAATTGGAACATTATAAAGTTATATACTTATTACTGTTTTAAAAAGAAATTTGGACAATCTTATTTTTTGATAGTATATAAAAGATGACATAAACCGCAGTATGTGTTAAGTTAGGTTAAGATTTTACTAGTGAATTATTATCAGTGAACTATTGGGGCATGAAATTGTAGGATATAATTTTCCTTTAAACGTTTTCGATAATGGATTAAAATTTATTAAAAAAGCAACGTTTTGTGCATAAATAATTAAAATTGTAAATGTTAAACCGAAAACCTAGAGCACTGGAATGACTACAAAAATATTGTAGCCCTGAAAATAAAAAAAAATCATTTTGTGAAGAATTTGTTCCGAATTCTAATTCCTTTAATTATTATTTCTTTTGTTATCTGATTAATATATGTGTTCATACATATATACACACTTTTAAGGAAATTATTTTTACTTAAAATTTTGTCAGTTAATATAAAAAATGATTAATTGAGATGTAATTCTTTTGATAACAATACTTGAATAGATTTTTGTTTAGCCACGAGATATAAAAAATATTTTTTAAACAATGCGGATTTAACCATTTTTTATTTTGTTGATTGCAATAACTAGTATTATAAAAGGCTTTACTAAAAAAAAATTGAGTCTGTTATTAATAAAGTAGGTTGGGTTCATATAAAAAAAAATATAAGAATAAAATAGTTTAGTAGAAAGTATTCCGTGCTTGAATAAATGAGATTTACTTAGGTAACAGTTGTCAAATGACTAGCGCCATATAAAAATCAGATCAAGGAGAACGATTTCCAATTACGGATTTAATTTTTCAGTGTCTGCACTTCAGCTTTCAGGAGGATTAAGCGCTCTTTGAAAAGGACACATACAATGTAGACTTTACACTCACATTTCAATTCAAGCTCTTTCGCCGCTTTTATTTATTTGAAATTAACCGTTTGCTCGGGATTATGTTATATTAAAAATAGTATTTATCGATTGAGATTGTGAAGAAAGGAGGCATTGCAGGACAATTGACCCTTTAAAGTTGCAGAAAGTTCCTAATTAAAATGGATGGCACAATGTCGAAAGTTGCACTAGCCGGGACTTTGTAGTATAACAGAGAGATTCGCTCTATTCTTGAAAATCTATTCTTCACAAAGTCGCTTTTTCAATCCTATTACACGATTGTACTCAAATTATATTGAGATTTATTCCACATAAATGAAGCATTTCATTGAAAGTTATTTCATTTAAATGCGAGCGTCCGAATTCAACGATGATTTATTATATTTCTAATGTTCGAAATTACTTTTGGTGATTTATTATATCAGATCGTATCCGAACATAAAGCCCGAAAAGATCATGAGACTACTATGAATGTATGAAATCGATTTCATACTAATTTATTATATGATGGTGTAAAATATTTAATGAATTCGTAGATATTAGTAAAGTGGAACTGTCGAAAAGCGTAAAAGTTGGTAGCTGAAGCAGACGGTCCGGAAGGAGACACTCCTTTATGGGGGCGAAAGTGCGGAAAACGATGGGTAAAATGAGCCAGTACTATAACCAAGGGAGTGGAAATAAGGGATGGGGTCGGTGGAGGTATTAAATACTACTGGAAAATATCTACCACCACTATAACGAATATACTGCATACCTTTATAATTAAACTCTGAAATCGAAATGCGCATATGTTATTTAAAAAAAATCCCATTTGGCTAAGTTTTGAGTCTATTTTAGTTAAAATTAAATAATCGATTATTAAAAAAAACTTGTGGTAAATGTGAATATAAAAGACTGCTACGATTTATGTACGGAGCCATAGCATTATTTACAATCAATTCAGAGACTTAATGTACAGGTTTTTTTATCTTCTTATATATTTCACCTTTCAAGAATTGCCATTAAACAACGATATTGAATATAATATTTTACAATCCAAAATTAAAATGAATTCTAAAATACATAAAATTGTATCAGTGAAAAGATCTAGTTATATATTAGGTCAATAATGTTAGTTTTATTGATTAGTTTAATAAGTAATTTTGTTGGTCATTTTGAAAGATTCACGTCGATGTGTTTACTGATATTCTCTCTCTATTATTTTTCCATTGATTTATATTTTTTTAAATACATTACATCATTATGGAATCAATCAGAATAAATAGTTTATTCTATATTTTTTCTTAATACGTAATATACACTAACATTTAATAAATGTAACATTGGTAACTTATATACATACATAATTGTGGTGGTAATAATGTCACAGCCACAAATAGTCGTAGTGAAGTCAGTTCCATGTTCATGTAGTATTTCTTATGTCACATCTGTTCCTCGTGTATGTCACAAAGCATATCTTACGTAACTAAAAACACATTAAACACACCATCGATCAACTTTTTGCCTATACTCACTAAATCACAGCCACACAATTAGTGTTCAGTAAAAAGTCCACTGGCAGACATGTTCAATCAAATTTAAATTATATTTCATTATGAAAAATAACCGGTATTCCGAAACAAAAGATACAAGCGGCGAGGTTTTATTGTTACGCATGTTTTCATACAAGTCAAACGCAGATGAAGCCTTCATCCGATGTTTGCAGATTCGAATAAAACACATTTTATACTTGGACCAGAATAAAAACACACACGTAATAAATACAATAAGCGGGTATACAATGTGGGTACTAAAAAAATATTCGAGTATATTGTAGCATTTCATAATATTTACACGTTGAGATGTTTTGTTTTTGCTCAATTGTGCTTGTTATTCAATTTTTTTACAAAAGATACATATTAAATAATATTACAATTATTTATTATATATTGGAAAAATCACAAACACTTCAATATATTATTTCTTTTTCGAACAAATAATAAGAGGAGGAAGATTTCACAATATTTACGGTACTTATACACAATAATATTAAATTAACTAGATTTTAAATAATCTCTTAATGGTTCTATGACTAACTGAAGCCATTAAATTAGCAGGAAATATTTATAAACATATATGTATGTTGATGGGTTGGTAGACATTTATGATCTGAAAATGAATAATAAGACAAATATGTTATAAATGTAGCTTTTTTTGGAAATTTATATACGTCCTAAGAGTATTGAAAAAATGATGGAGCCAATTTATTGATACTTAATATTGTGAGCTTTTAAATACTCTGTTCTCCCAACGGATAAGGGTATGTTTGACTATTTGAAAATTATTTTGAAAATGAAATAAGGATTTGTATAACGATGTGTCCATTAAGTGAATTGAACAGTCACTGGAGGTAGGAATGAATACCACTTTATGATAATCGAGGGTTTTTGCCGGTAGATCAGCTGATCGCATTTGAATCATTCCCCCATCGCCAAGTAGATAGTTTTATAAGGGATCTCATGTGGGTAATATGTGATGGTATGGGGTTAGGTTTCTTGGGGGGTGGTGAATCAATTTCTGTCTTAGGTGGTCGAATTGGGATTTAGTTCGAGGATAAGGAGCTTAGGGCAAAGTATCGGATGATAGGCCCACGACAAGAAGTGACTTCACCATCGAATGTGCAATAAAAACTGTTACCTCTTCACATTATTATATTATTGAGGTTCAAATTGAATATAATAATAATATTAACGTAATCATTTTAGAACGATTAGATGCAATACTCAATGAAATCATCATATTGAAAATCAATCTTTATTTCTGGTCGATCAATATCTCAACTCGGGGCTGAATTATACCATCAGATGGTAATGGTTAAAAGGAAATAAGTGGGTAATGTTTGTCAGTTTTTCGTAGATGCAGGAAGGCAGAGCACTGGTATGGCGTAACGGATAGCAAGAACCCCGTTGTAACGGACGTGACTTGGCTTCGTAACGGGCCCTTTATCAGTTTGCGCTGCTACGCCGTACTACGCCATACTACTCCATACTACGCCATACTAGCCAAACTCAGATTTGGCCTTTAAAAAATATTTTCCAACCTATTCCACTAGGATAATACCTTAATTTATTTATTAGGAATTCAATAATATATCACAAGAATATTGCAACGAGGGCATATTTTATGAAGATTAAAATTTAATATTCATATGTTAGTTTATTTTAATTAACTACATTTTAACGATTGAACAATATTTTTGACCATTTCATTTATACTGTCAACTAGGGTTTTAATTAATATTTCCAAATGTTTTAATGATTTTATGCTTCGTTCTTAGGTAGGTACAATTTTCATAAGATGGCAACATTTATTACAATATTTAAAATGTGAGTGAAAAATATTATTATACATAATATATACAATGTGATATCATGTATATATTATGTATAATAATATTTTTAAGTTGATTATGTTATTATTAAAATACTTATTTTGAGATTTCAAATACATATGTATTAATTCTAATTAAATAATAATATAAATATTTTTTTTTCCACATGGCAACACCTGTACTTGATGTGTCAATACTTTTGACACAATGAACTTTTATCTATAGAATAGGCATACATAATAACAGGCATCACTCACACATGTAAACCTTGTGTACACGCAATATAATTTGAATTAGCGAGACGGCGAGGTGGTAGAAACACACACGAAACCTGCTGGTGCCTGCTTGTAGAGGATGGTGCGTCAAATTCGCCTTTATAAGTATTATTGCCATATCTATTTTCATAAACTCATTTTTTTGACATAACATACTTTTAAGCTCAAAAACATTATTTTTAACATTTTATTGTGATTCGAATATAGAATGAGATTGTTATTGGAAGTCAACCGTTTTTTTTATAATTTGATTAATTAAGACTGTTACCAATGTCTTTAAAAAGAATAAATCATTTCTAAATAATGTAGAATATGTTAATAAAAAACGATTGTCAGTTCTTTTATTCGTAAGTTTTGTTTTGTATTTATAATGATTTTCTTGTATTTAAGAGAGAGGGTCGTAGTCTAATTAAAGAGCAGTGGAATTCCGGTCATGATTTGTTTGGTGAGTTATGTATCGACTTGTTCGCTTATCGCACATTCAATTAACGACTTCTCACACCGCCACCCTTCACAACAACAACCCCATAAAAGAAACTTTCACTAAAGTGTTGGTTTTCTCAGAGCGCGAATAATATTATTCGAATTATTTGTCTACTTAAAATTTTTTGGTATTCGATAATCCGATTGGTTTTAGTGTACAATAGAATGATGATCGTGATGATAGTAATGGAAGTGGTCAGGTCTGAAAGTGCGATCTCTACGATTCAACGATTTGCTGTGACAAAATCCGCTTACGGCCTCTGATGCTTCTCTTTGTGGCTTCACTGGATTCACAAGGCTTCTCTATTCCCTCACACACTTACTATCAATAAAACACCTATTCATACCATTTATTAGAGTATAATTATTATAATAGTTTATATAGAGAAATACTCCAAATGTTTCTAGCTGTTCAATCTCACAGAGAACCTCGATATACGTTAGCTATATTGCTTAAAATATAATCGTTGGTATACTTCTTTTCTTTGGATTTTGCTTAATGGAAAATAACACACGTGCATTATAGAAGAAGGTCAAATAACATGAAAAAAAAGTGTTCAATAATTATGGATTAAGGGCGAATATCAAGGTCCCACTATATGTTTATACTAATTGTAATTTTCTCAAATTATGGATTATAAATTATTTTTGGATACAAAAGAATTCCAAAATATTATTTACCACATATGTATGTTTTTGAAAGGTCAATATAGATTAAGTGATCACACATCTTTAACATATTTTTTTACATGTATTACGATTTTATAATGAGATTTCAAAGAAACGATAGTGTAACAAAAACCCACATAAAAGATCATCAAGATATGTAATAGCAAAAATTTTAGCAACAAAAAAGAATAAATATTAAACATTAGTTTTCAAATTAATATTATTATGGAATTATACACAATGAGGAAATAGTATAGATTGAGGTCCACTTTGTGATTCTTGAGTATTTTTAAGTAGGTTTATATCAGTTTATATATAATGAGAGAATTTTTTTATTTTGTATGTGTGTGTATTTATAATTTTAAAGCTAGAATTAAATTTAAATAATACATTGTTTATAGTTTGTTCTCTTGGTAATTAAAATTTAACGATGGTATGATAGGAACGAGCCTTATCGATGGTTTTGCTGCAAGAGTATAGCCACAGATGCCACAGGGTGATTCAATGAAAATGGACTTAATGTATCTAGCCTTCTTTTCCTACAAGCATTTTCTGCTTTTCCGAGCTATTTTGTATTTTTTTCGATCAAATCCTTTACGACCCTAAGCCATTTACGTATCTGGCAAACAGCTTAAAGGAAGAATATTATTTGAATAGAATGATACTTATCATTCAGTTTTAAGAGAGCGTTTGGTTTGATGATTGTTATGTTTTTTTTTAATATCAATATAGTGAATTTTATTAATGCCTGTTGTGTATTTAATAAGGTGTAGTTTTAGTGAGTAAGTAAGTGGTCGTAAAAAAGAGAGGCGCAATAGAATACGGGTCAATGTTATTTTTGTGGATGAGATGGCTGAAAGCTGAAGACTGAAGATTGCTGAAGAAGGCTGGTCTTGGTAATCAAAACCGAGTAAAAATGCCAATACCAACATTCTAGAACATATTTTCACTTTTATCGTCATCCCCTATATACCAAATACTACCAATACACTACCTTCGATACTCTACTATCATACATACTATTTCATCTATTAAGCTATACAGGATGGACTTGAATTAATTGAGAATATTTTAAGGGGTGGTAGGGTATCGCAAGAATAAGTGAAAAAATATATTAAATATTTTTTTTGTTATGAATTAAAAATTAAATATATTAATATTGATATTGGTATAGAATTCGGGCCATCATCTGTGAAGTACTCAGTAGTGATTGTTGCGTGTGTATTATGTTTGTTAAATACGTAATTAATATTTTTAATTAATAATAATAATATATTTTTAAATATTTTTTCGTTTATATTAGCGATACTCTACCACCCCTAAAATATTATCATATAATTCAAGTCTACCCTGTATATGTATTTGAATTTATTTGTCATCACACTATATCACAATATAAATCAACAAAATAAGTGACTTGTGTAATAAATTAAAAAAAAAACTACCCCTAAAAGTGATTTTTTTTTAATGAAGCGGTTGAATAAATATTAAGAAGTAATATCAAGGCAAATTATTATTTAAATATAATATTGATTTAAATTTTTAACTAGTGTTGCAAGTAAAATACAAATTTAAAAAAGTACACGAAAGAAAAATAATAGATGAAGTATTATAGTCTAAGAATTTTATAATTTTTAAATTAATTGACTTTTTTTCAACTCAACAAGTTGGCAGATATACATTTTTGACGATTACTTTATAATTAATTACGATTACTTTGTGTCTTTTATATATATAATATGTTAAAAATTTTATAAAAAATATAACACCTAAGAATCGTAGTATTTTTAATGCTGTTGCAAAATTATTTGACTAGAAAATTTATAATATTATCAAATAAACCTACAAACTGCGACCCTTAAAGAAAGGGTTGTGAAGACAGTTAGAATTGTTGGTGTTATAAAGAAAGATATATCTCGGATATAGGGTTGTTGAATATTCTGGGTTGTTTTATGGCAGACCGTTCGGAAAATAAATTGATTAAAGCCAACAAACATCTGAGATATTCATATTTTAATAGGGAAATTAATTCTGTCGTGGCAAATTATAATTTTGACAGAGTGCAGCAAGTTTCCAAAGTACTCAGTCAAGGTACCAAGAATCATGAAAGTGCAACAAGATGCCAATTTCTTGGCAACACTCGAGAACCGGTCTAGTTAGGAATTTTCTTCATCTATTAGATTATTAGGCTCACATGAACTTTAGCAAATAACTTGCTCTGCAAATTGAAACTGAACTCTGAAAATATACATCAATTTCTCAAATTAATCTTGTTATAATTACTAAACACATTTGATAATTCGACACTTAAAACATCAAATTTAGTTTAACAATTGAATATATCTAGACATTTTACATGAGGCACTTTACCATATTAAATGTAAGACGGTGTAATGTTATTAGAAAGATCGAAAAGTGACAGATAAACAGTACGAGAGGTTAGATAAAAATACCCTAATAAATAAAATATAGGTTGACTTACAGCTAACATTTCCTCATAGCTCATTTTCAATCACTCCAATAAATAAGACACTAAAACCACATTTATTTCACCAATAACTATACAATTATATCACTGACAACACAATTATTAAGAAACACTAGTATTTTTTAGTTATTTAAATAAATAAACACCGGTTTACTACGAATATCGTTTCGATTGAAATCATCATTCAATACTGACAATTGTTTTTTTACGTTCATTCGATATTCAAATTTCAATAAATAAAGAATAATTCATATAAGTAGTTTTTTTGTTTTTTTATAAAAACATCTTAGTATTTTTGTATTAAATAAATTTTTATCAATAATTATTGACTGTGATTCAATAGTCGATTCGCTTTCCTCCTTTAGATCTTTCAATTAAATCCCAATGTATTAGTCACACATATGTTTGGAAAACTTAAATATCCAGAAAAATTGTTAAATTTTTTAAAGTAAATTTATTAAATATTTTCGGGTACAAATATGAATATTTCAGTATGAAAAGAGGTAATAAAAAAGCGGATGGATTCAAATTGGATTTGTTTACGATGCGTGTCAAAGTGTTCACAATGATGTTTTGCTTTTGTCGGTAGTAAAAAAGATTTTCACATTGTAAAAATGCATTTGGGCAAATTAAAACGCACAATGATAATATAAAAATAGTGCAAAAGTAAGGAAAAGTACAAACATCTTGATGTATGCGGGTCATAAGAGCTTTTCAATCAAAAGTCTACGACTGTCCTTTTGCCTTTTTCTATCCAATATTCTCAACATTTTATATGGTAATAAATTTTTTATTGCCAAAAATATTACGTAATTGGATCAATTTCTTGAAGATACTGAATCGGGATTTAAACAGTGAAATTAATTGTCGTTGAAAATCATTATACTGCTTCTTGTTGTGACGATAATAATATGAAGTTCATAGATAAATTGTGTCTTATATTATTATAAAATAAATATTAAAATTGCATTAATTTTGAATATTAAAAATATGTTGAGGAGATGTCGATATAAAGTGGGTGCTCCCTTGGGGACTTTGGGGGTGGAGGGTGGAAGAGCCGAAGAGGCGTGAAATACCGCCCCAGGCCCTTGTACATCGCCAATAAAAGTTTTTTTATCATTTCATGGGCCCTACAGGCCAGGATTATTTATTTTGAAATATGCTCTTTGTACTTGTAAGCCATCGCCTTACTTGTGATCAAACTTCAGAGGCGACATCAAAATATAATACAATATTGAATTATTTTTATATTTATGTTATGCGAGAGATGCTGATCAATATATTCATATTCATTATACAAGGATTAATTATTTAAAACTTTGGTCAAACCTTAAAAAAATAATTAATGACTACAGACAGAAATTATTTAGTTGTTAAATATACCAACATTTCGTTAATTTTATTATACAATTAAAAAAATATTCATATACATTGTATCTATTGGTAAAATGTATCCTGAATACAATATTAAGCGCACAGTCTACAGCCGGATTGTTTATTTTAAATAAAGTTTTCAATAGAATTTTTTTTAAATATTTATTAGTGAAATACAGAATGGGGAATTTACATTTTGCATTAATATGGCGAGGTTTCATGTCTCATCTGTCAATTTTCTCCTATAAGGTTTAATAGATATTCATAATTCGAAAAATGCAGTTGATCCCATTTACTATTATATTCCTTTCCTTATATTATGCACTTAATAAATCAATTTGTAAATTTAAATTTATTACGATTTACTCTGGTTGATAAAAATATTGAAACTAAGGTTAGGTGTATATAATGTAAAAATATTTTTAGTTATATCAAAAGCTGTTGACTCTGAATAAGGACTCTGAAGTCTCTGAAGATGATTACAAGTTAGTAGTTGAAATTATTCAGACTCCTTAATAAAATTAATGTGGAAATTACAAATAACAATTTTCTTTAAATTATGGAATTCCACCAAGAACTAAGCATTATCAATAATCAAAAAGTGTGTTTTAAATATATCAATTTTTTATACTATTGCAAAATCTATAGATTGAATAATTGAATAATTTGTTAATTTTTTTTCATAAATGTGGAGGTAATTCTTTGCAATTAGAATTAAAATTTAAATTACAGAATACTCATAAATGTAAGGTGTGTTTGTTCGACATTTTATTTGAATTAATTCCCAATATGCATCTTGTGTTATGTAGCATGTATTTTTTTAGTTTAAATCATATATGATCTTGTATGAAATCGGGATTGAAATCTAGTTTAGTGTAACATTTTCGTAAATGTGTTTATTTACCATTCAGAGCACGATATTCACCTTTGAGTGTAAGGTCAAAGGTGTTGAAGTTTCACGTTTTGTTAGGTTATTTTTTCAGGTGAGTGGCAAAGAAAGGCGGCGCTCTTAAATGCACAGGTAGAGGGTGAGCATTGTTATAATATTATAGAAGGTTATGTGTATTTATACAGGGGTGGAATGTAGCAGATTGCAGGTAAGCGGCCAAGTCGTTTCTCCTTTTTAAAAATGCATGCGACTTCTACGGGGGGCTGTGATTTTATGCACTGGGTCAATCGACCCTTGAACATTTATACACATGAATGTTCTAACTTGTAACAACTCCATTGCCTTGTTCTTTTATATATGAATGAAAAGGTATATGAGATAAATATTATTGTGGATTTTAATCAAAAGCTGATCTGTATATTATGCATATCAGGCAATGAGTTTATATCATAAATGTAAATAATTCATGTAAGCCCGTATTGTTGCACTCTGCTCTCCTATTCGATAAAGGCATAAGTGTGTCTCCCTCACTTGACCCATTTATAGTGACACCTGAGAGTGGATGTGACAACACATTGGCGATTAAAACGTAATAATATTTTAAACATGTTAAAGAAGTAGTGTTTGGTAAAAAGTGAGCCTTGATGTATTTGAGTGTATGTTTGAGTCCATATGACATGTAGTAACAATGCATTTACCCATTTTACTGTGTTTGTCAGGTAACTCATGTTTTTGGCTACTTGATCCACTTGAACTAAACACGCATTTGGCCACTCATGCGATATCTTATGTTATATCTATGGTATATATATATATATATATATATATATATATATATATATATATATATATATATATATATATATATATATATATATATATATATATATATATATATATATATATATATATATATATATATATATATATATATATAGAGAGATAGAGATGAAATAATACTTGATACAAATGAGCCTTGAATTAGCCCGCATATTCAACTTTTTATATCTTGAACTTTTTTTTTAACAACAACTTTTTACTTTTTATTCGCATAACAAGCTTTTGATTATTAATATTTATAAATTTATTAATAATGTATGAAATAATTAAGAATGCATATGCACATGCAATAATAACATTTCGTGATAACAATCCTTTATTTAAAATAAATTTTTAATCATTATTCCCATATTATATCATTTTATTAATATCTCATGTGTTTTCATATTTCATGTCCAACTTCTTCAATTTTTTCTTTTGTTTTTTTTTTACTTACTGTGTTTAAAAATATAGGCTTCCAGATACTATTTCGATGTTGTTTGTTTTTAATAAATAAAGTAGTTATGGAACTGAACACCTCAATTACTCAATATATGCCTGTCACACTAAAAACTATAATACTAATAAAAGTAATAAGGACTAATTTCATAATAGTTTTTCCATTATCAAATAAGTGGACGCTACTTATTAGCAAAAAGTCATTTTTGATTTAATTGATTTAATTAAAATAAAAAAAATAATATCTAAGACAATAATTATCAATTTTATTAAACAAAAAATTACGAATATAAATCAGGATTCAGTGTGTATGGTTGAGAGGTTCATAGTTTAGTGTTAGGAAAAGGCAATATTAGGCTGGTTGGAAGCAACCCCCGAGTACCAATCGAGCGTTACGTGTTTAAGGGATGAAGGTGAAGTGTAGAGAAAAGAATTCCACGGTGGTGGTGGATTTAGAAGGGATCAGCCGACTAAATGAAACTTTTCACTCGGAACTCCGAATCTGACTGAAGCCATGCAAATATGATACGACGACTCTTCTAGTATACATTTTTATCGTATTTTTTTCACCCCCTTGACATTCACAAACAAGTAGAGTCAATAAGAGACAGAAAAAACTTCCTGAACTTCCCTACGTGTTGTTTTTCTCGATAAGATTTCTTCTGAAGATGCTTTCGCTTTCAGCTTTTCATGTGAAATTAAGATAATCCACAAGAATCAGACGGGATCATTGAATATTCACATTCAATAAACATTAACCTTCCCAAATAATTTTCAATAAATATACTCACTATATATAGTTATTTTTCTGCATAAAATTGGTAATTAATAATAATTTTGATTGATATAATATCTAGAAAAAATAAATACTGGGGTGTTTATATAAAAATTTTCAGGATTACTCTTTTTAAAATATGATTAAAGAAATTTGTTCATGTTAAGACAATCATTTTATTTAAGTACATTTTTTAAACCCTTTCCAAAAGTTTAATTATTTCAACTAAAAACTATATTATCTGAATAAAATGCTATAAAAATTCATAATGGGTTTCTATTTTTTTCGGCATACTTTTTATTATTTAATATTAGGTACCTTTCATATCAAATATTTTATTTAAATTCTCATATTATTATAGTGATTTACATACTCTGTACACCTCTCTTTAAATATAATTCAATAAGATTCTGTGTTGTATTATTCAAACTATGTAAAATTCAAATTAAATATAGAAATTGTAATACTATAAATAATCATGTATTTATTTTATTATTAACCAATGATTTTTTTAATTTTTTAACCAATGAAAATTTGTATGAATTAGTTTTTTGTACCTTTTGATCATTTGTCATAAATATTTGAAAATTTCAAGAAAAAAATGTTTAGATTAAATCAACAAAATTTTGTGGGGGCGAATTTTGTGACATTTAAATCCCCAAAATTTTACATTTAAGCAGTGATGCGCCAAAATCAAACGAATATAATAATATTATACCTACGTATTTTCTGTATATCGATCTATACTCTTTTACTATAAGCGATATAAAGACAGTAGCGCGTTATACATACATTATAATATTCGTTTGACTTTGGCGCAACACTGCATATGAAAAAAAAAGAAATTCCGTTTTGCTTCTAAATACCTAAGGTGATTGATATATTTTCCAATGTTTTTACAGGAAATAAAAATTGTATTAAAGTAGATAGACTTGATAATCCCAACACTCAAAATTTATTACTTGTTTAGATTATATGTACATAGGTTTATGTATGGTGTTTAATACATTCGGCGCTGTTTCTCACATCCTTCGTCGGAATAATTCAAGAGCTCGTTTTTTCATTAGTTCGGATGTATTTTTCAGCAAGCTGAAGAAGTGTTCTTGTAGCATCTCGGGTCTAATTCTAAAAATTTATCGTGTGTAGGTGAGGTCAGTTTGTTGGTGTCTGGTAGAGGATGGAGGCCATCTTTCAGGCCGCACTTTATGGCGGTATATCTGAATCTCTTTCGCCCTGCATAACAAATTGAAAAACATAAGCTGAAAGCTTCTTACCCGTGAATAACTCTTCTTGCTAAATTACATCTATTATATGTATATTCACAACATGGAACAAATGGAACCACCTCATCGATTTTTATTGATAACAATTTTTAAATTATGGGTCGAATCCCGATTAAAAAAAATCATTTGATCGGTTATTACGACTTACGGGAATAATAATTGTACAATCCTGACCGCTCAATCAAGAGATCCAGCTTTGCTTTGCTTTTGCTCTAATTTCCAGGATTGTAAGGTAAATATTGAGACGATTATTCTGGCAGAGCCTGACCTGTGTAACTAATAATAGTCAAGATCACCGACAGACAATTAATTAATACGTTGTTGTGTATAAAAATACAAATTTATTAAAAACCTTCGCAAAAAGCCGCACATAAATAATATCAATATTTATTAATATGTTTATTTTGAATTATTGAAAAAAACATTCTTATATATTCAATGTTATTTGAATAAAATATAATAAAGCCCATTATTTAATTTTTATACTTGGCCAATACTGAAAATAATATAATAGAGGTTTCTCAGGCCACCACACAGTGTGTCTTTCAGAAGAAAGATTAGAAAGTCAATCAAACTACATCCACAATAAAGTAATCGGTTATTGGGGATCGCACCTAGACTTCTTACATTGGAATCCACACAACACAGTTGGCCCACTCTAATACAATCATAGATATAAACATAAGATATCGCATGAGTGGCTAAATGCGTGTTTAGTTCAAGTGGCCAAAAACATGAGTTACCTGGCATACATTATACTGTAAACATCTCTCTTCATATCTTCAGTTATATTTCACAGTAAAATGGGTAAATGCATTGTTACTACATGTCATATGGACTCAAACATACACTCAAATACATCTAGGCTTAGTTTTTATTTTCATTAATGGTATTATTTTAAAAAGTTTGAGAATCTTGCGTATTTATTTATAAGGTGATTGACCGCGTGATTTGAATGAACTAAAATGCACTACGAACATTGCAAAGTAAACAATACCTTGTTGACGGATTCGAAATTAAACTTGTGCTTGAACCAATCCGATGACATCATAAAGTGAGCTCATATTTGTTTTTGTTATTCTCTAATGACAACATATATTCACTCATTAATAAAACCGAAGATTCTCAAGCTGTCATAATAAATTATTTTTATATGAAAATAATTTTGGGCCCCTATATATTAATATATGTTTTCAATATGTATATATGTTTTATTATGTATATATTTTTATAATAGTACTGGCATTACATAATTACGATAAAAAAAATTGTTTCAATTAAAAACAAGTTGTATAATGTATATATCTATAAATGCGACACTTAGCTTTACATGTATAACTAATCAAATATTTGTGGAATAATTCAACTTGTTATTTATATTAAAAAATGTGTTGAATTCTTATGAGAGCCTGCGTATAAGATACAAATAATAAGAATCTGCATAGGATAGTGTGATATTAAAAAGTAGTCGATGATAATATTATAAAAGTAGTATTGTAGTGTAGTAAAGGTAGCCACTTAACGGTATAAATTGTTAATAACACTCTATCACGGTAACAAAGAGGTTCTTTGATTGCTGTTTCTATGGCCAATATCGCCCTTCTGCACTATCATTTTTACGCCTTTTCTATATACAGCCTTCTGCTTTATTAACAATACTCGATATTACATACTCTATATATAGAAAGAGAAGAATTCATCAGCATTTATGGTGAAACACACTAGGGATAATTATTGTATACTTAACAAATAATCAATAAATGGAGAAACTGCATTCTAGCAGGGATACAAAGAGCTTCTATAACTTCCACCAGGATGTGGTTTCTTAGAGTTGTCCCTGAGGAGAAATGCTCTAGTCTTTTGATACTACTTGACATTAAACCACACTACTAGACGGTTATTTTGTCGCTTTGTCTGAAAACCTTTAATTGAAATTGATATCATAAATAGACTTATTAATTAGGTTTATTACTATAAATATATCAATTAAGTTCACTAGCGAATTTAGGCAATTAATTCACACGTTTCCTTAAATAAGGGGAATATTTTAACAATATTGGCACTATTGAAAAAAAATGTAATAGTTTTAAGATTGCATTATTAACATTGATTTTTTATTATGTATGTATGCATTTTGAATAATATTGATAGAATAAGATACATAATTTTGTTAGTAACATTCTAATTGTAAATAATATTTCATGTTGTATCAAAAACTTTTTTCAATAAAAATTTATATATTTTAATTAATATCTGGGTATTAATGCATGCATATTGAATTTGTTATGTATAAAAAATGTATTTATTTAAAATCTATAAAATAAAAATCTCTCGTATTGAATGAATGATGAAACTCTACTTGTAAATAATATTTAGTAATGTATGTGTAATATCTCAAAACCTATTTTAATAAAAAAATATTTGTTTTATATATGGGTATTTATGCATGCTAATTTATATATCTATCTTTACTTGTACAATATAAATATGTAAGCTGTGTATTTTTTACATACTAAAGAAAAGTTTTTAATTAGGCAGAAATAAGTTGTATTCATAAATAAATATTAAAAATAATTGTATAGAACTTGCATCAATATTATTAACATTCTTCTATTTATTTATTTTTTTCACTGAGAAAGTCTTCGTTGAGCTTTCACTTATGTTTATTGAGGTAATTGTAAAATAAAATTTATTATAAATATTTAGCAGCAACACGACCACAAAAACAATAATTTATTATAACAGCTTGAGAATCTTCGGGTATTATGAACGAGTATATGCTGTTAGTATCGTATGGCAACACTGTTCACTGAATTGGCGTTGTTCGTTGACGTTTAATAAATAATGTCATTATTATTTTTTTAATATAAATATGTTTGCAATTTGATAGAAGTTGTTTGAAAGTTAGTAAAGATTGTAGTGGTTAACCATCTCGTTACAATCCGGGGACAGACTAAATCGGGTTTGATACTCAGAATTGAGGTTGTAAGATAGAGTAATAGTGTGGTATTAGAGGTCTTGGTGCATTATACATACTACATACATACATATACTTCCCATTCCATCCCTTTGGCCTTAACTCTTATTTACGACTGACCAACGTTGACGCGCCTTTTAGTCTGATTGCTTGACGTGACCACTGCGTCGAAAACATTATATTAATACATTTAACTCGATCAATTTTCGAGTGGAGCTAAAGCTACAAGAATTAATATAAAAATACAGTATTCACAGTTATTGATTTTAATTACTAATTAAAACACTTAAAATTATAGGCGCACGGAGTTGTAGTTTTAAGAAAAGAGACATCATCAATAGAAACGGTTTCAAGAGAGTCCAGTGCGATATTCTGAAACATTATCGCGATGAGATTGCCGTCCTAAGATTCTGTATTTTATACTTCTGCTATTAAATGCACTGTACTAAATATAAACGTATTTATATTTAGGAATTAATAATATTTAACAGAACCGATGTGTAATGCGTATTGTTTTCATACATTGGAACGTGGCCGGCAGAATTAAATGCGCATAATATTCATATACATCACACACATATGCGGGATTTGGCCACCTGCAACATTGTAGTTCCGTAAAATCGACACTCGAGAGCAAAAAAAAATGTAAATTGTTTACATAAAGATATATTATTTATCCTTGAATTTTAATGACTCATATTACGATTTTAAGTAAAAAATAGTATAATGTTATTAAAAAAATCAGAAAATGACAGATAAACAGTAAGCGATTGTCATACAAAACCTTTCGTGATTAAATTCATCTTTGCCTCCCATATTTTTGAATTTTTTTTAAAAGTATTCTTTGCACATCAATGTATGTACATAGATATATTACAGAACAGACCCCATTAGTCTATTCGTTAAGCCAATCACCTCATGCAGGAATCGAACCTGTGTCTTTCTGGATTAATTCCAGATTGATCCAATACATCAATAGTCCCGTTATCTCAATTAGATAAAGAGCAGCTAGGATCAAGCCATTGTTTATTTAATTTTAAATATTTTTAAATTTAAATCAAAAGAATTGCCCATTGGGATAAACTGAATGATCTTCATTGAATGAACATATATTTTTTAGAATATATTTCAATTAATCCAATTGAGTAAAGTTTTATATTTTATTTTCCATCTAAGAATTTAATTATATATAGATCATAAGACATGTTACTTAATGTCGTGTGCGTATTAATTTCGCGGAATTCCACAGCTAAGGAATTTTACTATTGAAACAGGTGAACAAGTTGCCTTGCCTCAGGCATCTTAAATATTATATTTCGTAGCGTGTTTCCCCGAATTGTTCATATTAAATATGACACTTCTTTGAAATCAGCATTAAATAAGTTATGGAGATAAAAAAATACTGGTATAAGATAAATATGATATGAAAGATTGTTTGCGCATTGAAAAGAGAGCCTGGTGCCGTTTAATTTCGCAGGTTTTTTCATTGTCCAAAAAGGCTCATATCGCCTACGGGTAGGGTGTAACAAACGCGTCTCAAACAGTTCGAGTATTTATCCTTAGAGGTTGGCTTTGATCGTCTCCCCCATTGGAATGGTATTCGTTCAAAGAATGTATCGTAGGCGCCCTACGGCGTCGTAGCGCTCGGTAAAAAGTTACGACGCTACGCCATTTTTACACCACAGCTCACTGGCAATGTCACTTCTTTTTAATTAACAAATAATGAAAATAATGATATTTATTATCATAAGAACTAAGAAGATAATAAAGTCAATTGTCAAATACAGCTCCATAATATCGAAAATGTACTCATTAATTTATTTGCGCACCGAAAAGCTTTTTTAAGAGGGATTTTTTTTAGACACAACAACATTTTAATTGCCTGTCGTTGATCTTAACTATTACTAGTAACACAGGTTACCGACTTAATAATTGCCTCAGTATAAAACTTAAAATACAATAGATCAGAGTAAGCCTGGATCAAGACGATTGATTGCGATTTTATTAATATTATTACCGATCTCCTAGTTGTAATAACCGAACAAATCAATTTAAATTTATTTTGACTTGAGCGTGATTTTTACTAATGACCCATGAATCTTTTTTAATAAAATAGTTTATATAGGCATAATTCAATTCCAAGTTTTAATATATCAATAATATCGTTTTGGAAAGTATATTAATTATAAATAGCTGCTTTTATTATTGTTTATTTTTCTTTGAGCAAAGGAGAGTATATTGATCAATGTGACTTCGAAGAATGTGTATTTATTTGAAGAGCCTTTGTCCTTTTGGAGACTTGTCTTCAATGAAATTCGACACTGTTTATTAAGACAGACTTTGTTTGTAATTAACAGTCCTTAAATACACTTCAAATGCTTTTGCTCAATGTCAAAAATTGCTTGTAAAACTTATTTTCATTAATAAAATAAATTTTATTTTGTGAATTTTTTTATTGAAAAGTTTTCATCACAAAAAGCTGAGATTCGAATATAAATAAAAAACCCTCAAGTATCACGACGCCACAATAATCTCTCCTTTTGATAGCGGGAACCAATGAATATAACCTGTATTGAGCTTTTCTGGGTGATTAATTTCTACCATCTAAAATAAAATCTTTTCATTGGTTTGTTATGATAAATGAATGTTATATTTGGAGAACGATTTATATATACTACTTTCTTAGCTTATTCAATCTCTGAATATAATTGAATGTGGATTTTGAACACAAAATTATATAACTCTGTGTGTTATAAAAACACTCTTTTGATTAAGTTATTTTTGAAAATATTAAATAAAATGTAGTCTTGAGATTATAAGCAAAATAATACTTATTTTATTCCAACTATAAATACAATATTAAATGTCCTAAAAACCACGTGAGATCTAATATATTATTATTGATTCAAATTTATAGATAGAAAATGGGGATAAACGGTCCTTATATTTTCTATAATATTTAGCAACATTATGGTGAAATAAAAAACTTCATAGACTTAAGATATTCAGTATTGTATTTACTGTGTGGCCTATTTACCCCTATTTTCGAATTTATACATAACCTTATACTGAAACTGAATCAATAATATATTAAAATAAATTGATTTTTCATCAAAAACTTACATAAGCCATTATATATATATATATATATATATATATATATATATATATAAATATCTGAAGATATTAGTTAATTTTAAGGAGAATATATATATATATATATATATATATATATAATGATATTATATGAATTAATAATGGTTATATTTTATTTTTTCAAAAATAGTTTCAATACAAGCCAAGTATTTGTGAATAAGTCTCTCGTTTTTTTATATGGAAATTAATTTCCACGAGAGTATTTTCGAGAGTTGGAGTCTATTTTAATATAGTAAATTTTTAACCATTTGTGTATTTTTAACTAACCCAATTTCTGTTTCGATTGGTTTTATTCATGAGAAATTTCACGCAGTCGGACGTAATGGTTTCTGAAGAATATAGATTCAATAAAAGATAACACAACGAGGATAACTTTTCGAAGAAACATAAATAAAATAGAATTGTTTGGTAAAAGTTTTGGGGGTGTGTGTTCAGCGGGAGCATGGATTGACAGTTAGATAAATAATAAAAGGCGAACCGCGACCCTCGAGAGAGACCAGAGGGGGTGGGTGGTGGAATATCTTGGGGGGGATGAACACGGGCTTGTCTCCATGGAGGACCTAGCATTAACCTAACTTTTGATTGAATCAACCGCAGTCCGAGCTTTGTTCTAAAGTTCTTCTTATCCACTACTGCCAAGCGAAAATATTGTTAAAAAACTACACAAATTTTAAGATGTTTTATGAAGACTTCGTTTAAGATAATATTCTTGTTGTATTTTCATCAGTAATAAAAGTGTTATGGTGAAAGACATGCAAAAGAGGGACCACAGCTGTTGGAAGTCGGGAAATCGTGATTTCAATTTATGGCATTCTATCAGCTCCAACGTGGTCTCCGGGGATGATCGTCTTTATTAAGACACTTTCATACCATTTTACAAATAATACAATTTTAAAACTGCAATTGTATAATAGAATGCTTAAAAGTATTCAGACGTTTCATAATTTCAATTAAATATAGAATTGTCTTTTAATGATGCGGGGCTGTAGTTATATCCGGCGCAGCTAAGAAAACCTAACAAAAATCATTATTCTAACCTAAATCAAACCTTTTTCCTAATATTTCGTGTAAATAAATTAACTTTCTAAAGGATAAGGGTATTTTTCATAGAACACCATGTTCTAATCTAACCTAACCAAACCTAACTGCACCTGAATGATGTGAAGGTTCTTCGTTTTAATGAACGAGAATAAATAATTACACAGTTTGGTGATGATGTAATAAATAGTCATTTTTAATTAAGATTAATATGAAATAACAACAGCTTAATTAAATTTGGGTGCAACTAAAATTTTGTTATATTTTTGAGAGGGAGATTAACAAATTAATTATTTGTATTAAATTTTAAATTCATTAGAATATTCACCATTAATAATCATCACGCATTTTTTATACTTGCCTCGATAATCAATAGAATTCACCTATATTAAATCTTCGTTCTAAAAAACATACCAAGTAAATAAATAAATATCGTGACGCCTTCTCTAAAACGGGAGTCTAAAAAGATGGTTTCCCAGGCCACCCCACAGGAATGAATCCTTCAGATCTAGTTCACTACGCTAGATCTATAAAGTGACACCAGTAAAAACCACAAGAAAACATTTTAATTGTGGTTTTTAATTTTTAATGATTAATCATAAAACCGATATGAGGTTTAAAATATAAAAAATAATTAATAAAGATTTATTTATTAATAAATGTCATTGTGAATAGAGGATTCGTTATAATGAAAAAATATAGCTATGGTAATAAGTTAATGTATGATAAAATATTAATGTATGGTATGGAAGGTGGCCTTGGTGATGGTCAGCAAGGATGGTCGCATAATAATATGTGGTTTGGAGACACTTTCCAATTTTGTCCACATCGTTGACATGTCTTCTTCGCCTACTACTGTTTACTTTTCTACCGAATTGATTTCGTTTTTTATTCCCTTCTATCTCGATTGCTGGCTTTCTCCTTGATCATTCGACGACCCTTTCGACATTTACAACTAAAGGGGTACTTGACCACCCATCATATCAAATAATACGAGGTGCTTGTCCAATCATTTATTAAAGACAATGAAAAATATCAAAACTACTAAAAACAGATTGAAGTTGCCTCAAGGGATTCAATTAGTTATATTTATGACAGATAAAGTAAAAACAGGGTAGCATATTTTACAAATAATATTGAGTAAATCAGATTAAAAAGGAGATAAACTACACCGTTTGCATACTATTTTATTTAGCTAATTGAAAACCAGCCACGTTTCATATTTAAAAAATTTTCGTCGATGCCTCCTCATTCTTTTGTCAGTAATTAATTTGTATAAGCAAAATAGCTCAGGAAATCCCGCTAAAAATATTACGACTGGGAGATCGGGAATAATATTAATAAAATCCTGATCAATCGTCTTTAATCCAGGTTAACTCTTATTTCCTGTATTGTAAGGTAAATACTGATTATTAAGTCAGTGACCTGTGTAACTAGTAATATTTAAGTAACCTTCTCAAAAATAATATTCAACTGTGATAAAATAAATGTGAATAAATAATATTCAAATTGTGAAATCCTACCTACGCTTTTTTCTATGTATATATTTCTAAATTAGGTAATTTATGTACAGGGTGGACTTAAATAACTGAGAATATTTTTTTCGTGAATATAGAGAAAAAAATATTTAACATATATTTTTAATATTAATTATGTATTTGAAAGATACACCTATTTAATTAGTTATAGTTAAGATCACCGACAAACAACGAATTAATACGTTGTTATGTTGAAAATACGAACATTTTTAATAACCTTTCCAAAAAGCCCCCAGGGCGTATATAAATAAATAAATAAAATACTCAACTTGATCTTTCATGCCTTCGGGGGAGAGAGAGCTTTATTAAAAATATATGATATTTTTCAGTTTGCAATACAATAAAGTTGTCCTAAAAGTAATGTTTGTGTTGGTTTATTGTGTGTCTGATGCAATAAAGCTGCGGTTGCTGGTCTCGGGACTTTTCTCAGGGATTGATAAAATCTTCTTATATACATTATTATATATTTGAGTCGAGAATATCCGGTATTAGTCGAGGGTTTCTTTAGTACTGTTGTGGTCAGAGTTAAGTTTGTTAGACTAGTGCGTTTGTTAGGAGAGAAAGGCAACGACTTTGATTGGCATTATGGAAATTAGAATAAACACTCGTTTCGATGATTCTCTAATTTACATACCGGAATATTGTCCGCTAGTGATATACTAAATAAACAATTGTAGAGCCTCAATAAGATTTATATGGAAATATTTTGCTAAATATACGATTTAGTTTAAAATAGAATGAAGAAGTACATATCATACTGTAGTAGTTTTTATTAAAAAAATAAATTATATTTATCTCTCCGTTGCAGAATCCAATGGCTGCCAAAAGCATCTCCACTGTTAATGCCATTGTAGTGCTGTTGTAGAAAACATTTCTGATGGGGAGATATTGAAAGATGATAACTTTCATAATAACACTCTAAGCAGGATTTTCATCTACGAAAGAGATTCTACACGTACACAGTTTTATGACATATTTTTAGCCAAAATCTTCCTGTACCTGCAATTGAATGTACTGATTTATTATTTACTTAATATAGTGAATAATAAATAAACACGTTATAAATATGTAGTTTTGGCGTAGTGACTACGCCGTAGTCAATACAACAGCACCCGTCCAATTACAAGTTAAGAAACATTCTGAGCAGGTGACATTTGGATAGGTAACCATTAACATCGCGTGTCGATAACTTTAATTAATTAATCAGGAACTGGCTTGAGTTTTCACTCATATTATGTATTGTCGTTGAACCAACAAAAAATACCAACATTAACTAATGATATTACAAAATAGACATTTTAATGTTTTATAATTTCGTGAGTCAAAGATTCTTTGATTTATTAAAAGTAAATACCTCAGTCGATTTTTAAAGGGCAATTTATATGATTTTAAGTAAGAATGCAAATATATGAAATGAGAGTAAAAAATTACAAAAATGACAATTACGACTGTGATTGGTGATATTGTTACATAGTTATGTAATAAATAAGTAATATATAGTTTGATCATGTTCAATGTTCGAAATTTGCTCTACAGACATAAGAAATAAATATTGTTAGTGTATCCATCAAATAAATATTATTTTTTATAATTACAATTTCTTTATTAAGTATGAATTTTATACTGATTGATAATACAATACATGTTATGAAATAAATTTAGTTTTACAGAGTATATAAATCTTTATACCTAAAACGAACAGGAGAATTTTAATAATATTTATTAAATATTTATTTTAGATGAGAGGTAATATTAAGTTACAAAAAGGATTAACATATAATAAACTCTACATTAACAATAAAATATAAAAATTTAATAAAAGTTAAAAACATTGTAATTGTGGTTTAGTTGACACAGATTTATTCTGCTTAGTTATTATTTTGATTTGGTTTATACATTCGTAATTTTTGCACTCAACTCAACTATAAAGAATAAAATACTTAGATTGTCGTAGCTACTGAAGTAGATAATTTAATGAATTGGCAACCCCGGTACTTAAATTAATTATCTTTAATGCCTAAGTGTCTTTCGTATGTGTTATCCGATAAAGCAGTGGATTGGAAAAAGAAAGAAAAGGCAGTGTTTGTTACTACCACAATTAATTAAAGGGATATGGCGTCGGCTTAGTGCTTTGCCAAATTAGACGGTTTAACGACCACAATCAACCGCCACAATTTAGATTTATAATAAATTAAATATCCACTGAATGGTGTTGTTTGTCGGACAAAATAAAAGTGCGGGGAAACAAAGGGGGTGTGAAAACGAGGAGGCAATATGAAGTGACCGATGGTTTCAGCAAAGGCTTTATCGCCAACTCTTTCAGGTCATTAATTTTAATTTTGAAAATGGCCGTGTGTGTTAGAAACTTGCTGATTTCAACTATTTCTATACCAATGCTAAAAGCATCCTAAAGTGCCAAATAGACAATTTGGCCTTCAACTTTTTGTTTGATCATCTTTCAATCTAATACATTATGAAAAAAGAAATATTACACGAATATTTGGAGAGAGTTTTCTTTATAAAATACATATAAATATATAATTTATTGAGTATATATTATACAAAATGTAAAAATATTCAAATATTTTAGGTTATTAAACGGTTATAAAAGGTATTATTAACATGATCACAAAAATAATGTAAAACAGGCCAAATAATGTTTTCATATAAACAAATTTTTGATTTAAAAATGAATATATTAGAAGTCAACTAAATACGCCAATTAAGTGAACAGTGTTGCCATACGATACTAGCATCATATATTCGCTCATTAATAATAAACTTCATTCTCAAACTGTCATAAAAAAACATTTTAGTCTTTTATACAGATTTTTTCGTTAATATTTTTTTTGTTAATAATAAAAAAGTCATGTTCTCCACATTTATTTGAAAGAATATGGGTACTTAAACTGTGTTAATCATTTATTTTCGCATTTATGTATTTTTTACTAATTAAAAGTCTACCTTATTTAAAATGTATTAACGGATTTTACATGATTATGTTTTTATTTGTTTAAAACTATTTGAAAATTACTATAACTAGCCAAGGTTACCAATAGAACGGTTCTGTGTTTATACATCAAAGTAGAGACGATTGATCAGGATTTTATCAAAATTATCCCCGATCTCCCGATTGCATTATAGTAAAAATGAATTTCTTTTTTTTATAGTCGTATTCAATATAAATGGAGTGCAGTATCGACTCCTGAAAAATATTTCACGACCTTTGAAAGGAATCAAATTTGAATATCAGGGTTCGGAGGAAGAACAAAGTGCAGACTCAGCAGGATATTTCATACGGGGATAAAATGTGTAAAAGCACTTTGAAAAAGACAACTAAAATGGTAATATCCTTCATGTAGGGAAACTCCAATCTATTTTCAATTTACAACTAATGCATTTCATATATCTGATTAAACTATTCAAAAGTGCAAAGTTTGTTTAACCCGGGCAAAATTATACGCCATGTTCTTATTCAAATCAAGAAGTGAAACTTCCACATATATTACATTGGAGCTACGTTATTTAATGGATATGAGGCTAATTAATAAATTTTAATACAAATTCAATGGGTTTGTAATATAAAAAAGTATCCACATTTTTTTAACTATATATATAAAATGTAGTTTTACTCACTCCTAATTGTAATCTAAGTGTATCTTTATCAGAAACTTATTTATAACGATATTATTTATGAAAACGTAATAATGACATTGTCAAATTATAGAATAATATATATAATTGTCTAGGGTGTGTATATGTGCGGGTCTTTCAACCATCAGCGTTACCAGATGGAAGAATAATATTTCATGTAATTATTTTACTACAATAAATACAAATCTAAAATCTCGAAACGGCTATTTCAATGATAAGAATATCAAATTGATTTCAAAATAATATTAGAGATATTTATTAATTATACATATATTACATACAGAGTCTTAATTAATAACAAAGACTTAATTAAAATCAATAGAGTTTTGAAATCATAAATACCATTTAAAATAATACCCTTTTCTCAAATTTTAGCTCAATACTTTTTAACTGAGTTGTTACATTTGCATTCATATAATATCATAAATAATAAAATTATCTACTCAATTAATTGTACAACCAACTATTTTGCCATGGCGAACTTATTTAAAAATAAATAAATAATTATATAGTTTGGGTACCTGCTTGAACTGTTTTGGATTAATATGGAATGAAAGTGGCTTATTATTATTACCCGAAAGAAACATGGTTGCCACTAATAGGTGTGCCAAATACTATACTCGACATACGAATGTCTTGACATACGAAATTTTTGAGATACGACGAATGATATTCGAGAATTTCTACCTCGACATATGAAGAAAATTTGAGATACGAATTTATATGCGCGATAATCTTATAGATGATTGTTGATTTTTATGGAAGATCACTACTAGAATTTCGCGCCAGAATTGTGTATATGTAAAAATCAATTAATAATTAATAAATATTTATTATATGCGTTATGACTAGTTTATTCAACCTCAAATAATCCACCTCCCAATTATCCATTGCCGATTTTAAAAAATGTACATAAACACTTTTTGTATTCAAAAACACGTGTTACGTTGAGAAATTCATTTTTTGCTAGGACTTTTTGAGGGGCTGAAACGGAATAATGGCAGTTTGTATGGAATTGTATGGGAAAAATTTCTTTGAGATACGATTGTTTTGACATACGACGATGATCCCAGAACGAATTAAATTTTTATCTCAAGGTACCACTGTATAGGTAAATAATTATCTAATTTATTATCGAAAATTAATGGTCCTTTCCCTTAAAACATTCTCAATTATTAAAAGTCCACGTAGCTTATACATATATTTTGTTTATTAAGGCATGTATTCGAGTCTGTGTCTCAGAATCAGCGTAATTGAGTTTCTCGGTCGCTTAAAACCCACCCTCTATATCTTATTTAATTTAGCAAGGATGCCGAATTCTTTTCCTCTCGCTAGACAAGGTTGTCTCGTAGTAAAAGGCTCTTCCCCTGAAATAGTTCTTATAGTGGTGGTGAATATATAGTCGCAGGTTTATTGGATTAGGGTACGAACAAAACCGCCCCAGGACTCGAAGCTTTATTGAATAATTTCATCAGGCCATCCATCGGTCTATCTTCCTTTTCTTTCGCAAAGAACAATTCTGCACAACTGCAATTCTTTTGCGAAACAAAAAGAGTGATATGATTTTTTTATAGTTTCAGCAAATTTTAAGTCGTCAGTATCGGGCTGAATATTTCGTTCCAACTTTTGAAACAGGATAGACTAGGCATAATCAAGATGAGATAAAGTTTGGTTTGGCTCATGAAAAATAGTATTCCACAAGAAGGTAGAAGAAGAGGTGCAGGTAACTGAAGTCAGTTCTATCCTGATTGGCTGCAAAACTTTTAATGACCGCAACACTACAACTGCCTTCACAGAATACTTTATACTACATACCGATACACCGCACATTAAATCCACAATTAATATTTTATTAATCCTTTAAATCCGTCATTTTTATTCATATCATCCATAGGTTTGAAATTCGAATTGATTCTCAGTTAAAATTAATGAATATTCCGAGGTTTAAAATACCATAGATGCATCAGAACCTTGACCTTATTGAGCAAAAAGAAATAAAACAGAAGAGTTTAATGAAAACAAAATTCTGATAGACCATAAATTTGACTTTGGAATTTAACCATAATTTAATCGCAACCAATGCATGCGCTTTTTTAAGATTCACAGCAAGATTTTTTTTATTAATCATCTATCATATTAAAATTAAATTGCATTAAAATGTAACCAGTTAGTTATTTATTAAGGTTTTCATAATTGAGAGTAGTTTTTCAATCCTTTTCATAATTGTGGCGTTGGATAAAATATTTAAATTATCTATTTTCAAGCAAGAAAGAGTTAAAGAATCAATATAATTATATCAACGATTATTTGAGCGCATTCATGAATAAATACAAAATAAATAAAAATAACAGTCTAAAATTTTATTTATTATTATAAAAAAAGCTAAATTCTACATAAACTTAATTCTATAGTATATGCAAATAATTATCACCTTTTTTATGTAGAATATCAAAAATGATTGATTCGTTATCAAGCAATAAATGAAAAATAAAAAATCACATTATCAACTTTAATTCCTGATACTTGTAAAATATACTAAAAACTAGTGGATTAGTATTTATAATAAAATAATTATCATTTTTCATTTTATGTAATTAGGGTATTTTAGGTCTATTCGATAATTTACAAGACAATCTGTCTAAATATCACAGAAAGGGATAGTGAAGAAGGGAAAATGGGTGAGTAAGTTACGATAATAGATGGGAACAATGGGAAATTTCGTCACGAAGTTACCATTCTTGTACAAAAGCATTCTACGAGCAAAGTGAAACTTCTATTTAAACTTTGTATTTAAACTCAATAAGGAGACTTATTAGTAGCTGATTTATTTTTATTAAGAGCTTGTTGAAATAATGTGTATGTAGCATGTTTTTTTAATGTGCAAGTTTTGTTTTGGTTTATTCAACAAGTCGACGATGCTTTCAACTTGAAGTCAAGTAATTATGTACCGTTTCAGCGGCTCTGAAAACTTGGCAATGCTGAATTTTATTATCCGCAGTTTACATTCAAAATCGAATTGCCTCAATTTTAAAAACGTTTTTAACCCACTTCGAACACCAATTAAAAATGTTTTTCAACGCCGCGTTCAGGTGCTTCAGAACTCATTACAGTTAGATTGAAAAGCAAATTGATTTTATTTATTATTGCAAAAAAAAAATCATAAGATGCATATAAAATTCAAAACAGTTTCATTAGGAGGAGTGTTTTGGCTTTAAAGGGATACTCTTTATACCGCAAGACTGAAGAGATTTTGTTTTTACGATCGAAAAATAGTCCAACGACAAAAGCAATTTGGAAAGTAACTTCACCGAAGACGGAGAATAGCTTTAGTATTTAGCTTAAAATTATACAAATGAATTGAAAATCAGTACAATACATTTTAATACAAGGCTTTGATAGTATAGTCGCCTTATTATAAAATGGAATATTTTAGCACTTTAGTAGTGGAGCATAATCTTCAATATACTTTTTTTTGGTATTTAAGACTGGGGAAGGTGACAAAATTTTCTCCCGATGAAACATTTCACGGGGGATGTTCACCCCTCGAAGATAATTAAAGTGGGGAAGTTGTCGACGTCATCCAGGTGCTGTTCTTATTTTTAATGGTCCTGGTAAAAGTGCAAAAGGCCAACTTTAAATCCGACTACGGACATTCAAATGGAGTGAGAAAATTACACTGTTCGACAAAATAAATTTCCATGCTCATTTTATATTTAAATAATATTTTAAACATGAGTTTTTTATCATAAATAAATACATATAACTATATAACTTAAATATAAATAAGGTGTTTATTACAATTACGTTTAAACTCTTGAAATATTCATGTTTAATATGAGAAAAAAAATAATAAAGAAATAAATTTGTTTTACAAAGAGAGATGATTTCAAAAAAATGATAGATATGTAAAAATAATAAAATATAAAATAACTTTCATAAGGTAGTATTTTCAATACCTAATATGCTACGACAAATGCTACGATAATGGTGAGACAATTGATCAAATATTTTTTTATGTAATTAAGATTGAATGAAAAAATATTTTAAAGAATATTTGTATAATAACTTCTTCTCAATGCTCATCCACTAATAATATTAATTATTACTTAATATTTTTTTGAATAAAGGCCAAAAAACCTAATTCTTTGTAATCATAAATTTTAATATATATCAGAATAGAAGAAGACAATTCAATGTATTTTCAACGATATTCTGATAATACTACATATTGGGTTTGAATAAATGTTGTATAATCAAACTTAAGGGGCGGAAGTATTTAATAAAGTATTATGATGTATTTCTGATTATTAATACATGTTTTACGTAATAGGCGTTAAATACATATTTTAAATTTATTAATTTGGTTGTATGTGCAATTCCGACCCCTAGGTCTGATTAAAACCAATACTTGGGATTGAATTTTGATTGTGAGTGCCTCACAAAATATAATTATGTATTTGTTTAATATGATTAGTTGCTTTATCAGTAGTGGATGTACTCAATATATGAATTATTTATATAACGTGGTATTGTGATTAATGTAATAGGAAACGATTATGATAAATCACAATGTCAATAGACATCAAATGTAATGGCGATATGTGTGCAGTATATTGTTTATTAGCACGACATAAATCATAGTATGCAGATGCTATAAATAGAATAGAATATAGGTATATTGTAATGTGTGAAATGTATAGAAATAAGAGGTAAAAGCTTATGTAGAGTAAGTAGAATGGAATAATGTAGAGAGTGAGACGTCTAGGGGAAGTTCCTGTGTGCGCACACTAAATCTGGCCTTCACTTCCTCTGCTAATGTCGGCACTCGTACTTGACTTACTAGCCTACAACACGCCAACTATTACACTATTCTTACAAAAAATACATGTTCTAAAGTATAAAGCGATCAAAACTAACCGAGGAGACCTCCAGCTATACTGATGATAACAATAAATTGCATATTCAAAAGGAACACCATGCATATTTCATACAAAGGTTTTTTACCGAACGGGTTTTTTTACAAGATGTTTTGTATAATATATATAATTGTCTAAGTGTGTATATGTTAGATGTCTGTATTTTTGTACGGGTCCTTCCCTCAACCATCCTTAGAGTACATAAAAAAAATTCAAAATTCTTTCGAATGAAAAAACAAACTTATTATCTTCGTATTAAAAACAAAGCAGAGCATATAAAAACAATATCGATTGAAAATATAAAATAAATTAAAAATATTTTTAGATGTATTTAATTTGATAATGCATAATAATTCCACATTTTTATACTTCATTTTTTAAATAAAAAAAATCTTCTAATTGATAAAAAAACACTTTAAAGCAAAAATGAATTCAAAACTCATATATAACCGTCCTATTAGAAAACCAAACAGAACATAAAAAAACATCAACAAATTGAAAATTTCAATTAAAATTACCCTAGTAATATATATAATTGACTAAGGTGTGTGTATGTTACATGTCTGTATGTCTATGCGGATCCATCAATCAACAAAATTTTGCAAACGTATGAATATATAAAATATATAAAGGTTCCTAAATAGTAGACCGTTCAAGGTGTACGCGATTATGTACTTAGAGACAGGTTTATATAATAAAAGTGAAGGATGTTTGAAGAAAGTTAGCGATGTCAGAAGTTGTGAAGAGTAGCTGGTTGATTTCTATTTGATTTAATTCAGCAGTACAAGTTAACTAAGGCATTAAACAGTCTAACCACGATCTTGGACTAAGACACTTTGTCACTAACTTTCTTCACACACTTTGACAGGTCACTACCTTAGAAAACAAATAACACCAAACACGCAAAAATAAATAATACATTAATAAAGAACAGAAGTACAAATGTGACCTAAAGGACGTGTTATAAATGTTTGATTCATGACAAAATAACTTTAACTCAAGGTGTAAGAATACATACATATGTTTATTCTGTATCATGTGTTGATGGGTTGTACTCTTGAATTATAGAAATATATTTTAATTAGAATTTTTTGATTCGTACAATGAAATAATATTAAAATTTCCAATCGATTCAATGTTTAACTTCAACTTTCTTGTAAAGTGAATACAATCGAATTTTTAGATAAATACTGAAGCACATTAATTTAATGTTTATGAACCATTAAAGTGATTTGTTTGATAATGAAATAATAGCGAACAAATAAATTAGTATTATTATTTTAAATATCCTTGATAATTATCTTTATTTCCTCTGTATGTCACGTTTTATTTTTTATTTAAATATAGGACATGCTTAATGTTGTATTAAAATCACAATATAATATTAAAACTAAAATTGAGATTTCAAATGTACGTATATTTTATCTGTATTTTTTTATTATATTTAATTGAAAATATTTCATATGAAATTGTTGATATTAAATGCAATATTTTTATTTCAATATGTGGTGAATTATTGTGGGAGAAATCGTCCCTTATTTCAGTATCGATTTATGTTACATAAGTATTTTTCATTATTTAACTATCCTAATATTTTTAAAAAGGATATTTATTTTTTGTATATCATTTATGGTTCCTAAACAGTATGCTTTTTATAGCTCAATATTAGCTCTCGTGGCAAATAAAAATAAAAATTCTCATGTTAGTTAAAGGTAAAAATATTTATATACTCTGTACACATAAATATAATTCCTCAGATTGTACTATCAATCAATGTAAAAATCAAACTAAATATAAAAAAAAATAGTAATATTTATTGATAATATTAATAGTTTTGTAATCAATTTTATTGTTTTTATCATATGATTATAAGCCGGTCTGTGCGATTGTAAAGGGGTGGGTGTAAAGGTTAGGCTCCTTTCAACGTGAAAACTAGATGCAGGGTACAATGATTAAGTGGTGGAGAAAGCCCCTGTTTTTCCAGCTGAAGGGTGTAATTTAAAATTTGGCTTGGTCGAGGTTTAGCCGGTGTAATAAGGCAAATAAATTGAAATCCAAAGGAACGCCCAGAGCAGGTTGTAGTACATGGGGTGTGTGGAAAGCCTGCTTCGTGTGCACTTCCAGATAACGGTCTTCTTTTTATAGATACAACACTACTATACCAGAATCAATTAATTTGAGAATACTATTATCCAGATGATAGATTATACAGTTTACAGGTAGCTGAAGATGTTTCCATGGTTTATAACGGTTAACGAGAAGTGCACCCCAATCATATGGAGAGGATGTGAGCAAAGCACGAAGGCTTTACACCACCAACCAATTACTACTATTATCAATTAATATAACATGAAAAATAATATTCATTAACTACAATATCAATATATGAAGTTTTTTTTAAATAAGTAAAAATATTTTACATATTTCTTAAACCGAATATTCATTATTTTGAATGTTTGTATGCGTAAGTAATATTTGTATTTGTAAAATTACACATCATGTTATTAAAATTAGTTTACCTAACTAAAAATGAATTTTGTATTAAACAACCGTCTATTTTGATATTGGTCGAAAACATATTAATTTCCTATTATTATCTTATGTTTCTTTTTCGTGGTGACATTAATTTATTGCTACTACTCAATGTTGGAAAAGGTATTAATAAAATTAATAAATTAGATGATTAATACAAGTTTAATATATTTTTATGAAATTCCTCCAATGGAATTCCTCCTCACGTTTATTATTAGTGCTCACGAATATTTGTATATTCTAATAGAATTTATTTAACAATTGCATTATTTAATATAGTGGAATCTCCATATAACGAATATCAAGGGGAATAAAAAATCGTTGTATTGAGGAATTTAATAGAAAAATATGGAATTCCCCTTGAAATCGCAATCTATCCCTTTATTAATTTTACCTGTACTATGTATTGAATTTTTATAAATAAATATTTAATGAAACTCGATGTAGTGAAATTTTCAACATTCGTTTTGCCTATTTTTGTCCTCAATAAACCTATCGAAGTTTTTTTTTAATCTTCAATACACAGGGTGGACTTGAATTAACTGAGAATATTTTAGGGGGTGGTAGGATATCGCAAGAATAAGTGAAAAAAAAATATTTTTTTGTTATTAATTACAAATATTATTAGTGCTTTTCAAATTGTGTTTGGGCTTTCGTATTGGAATCGGCAGTTCGCGAGTGTATTGTGTATGTTATATGTAATTAATATTTTAAATTGTACCCTAAAATAATCACAGTCAGATCAAATCCATTCTGTATATCTTATATACTTCATAGATTTGGTTGTAAAATATTTATTATCCGATCTATTAGCGTCACAAGCCTTCTAATAATATTATTGACAGGCCCTGATTCAAAATAGGTGTTTATGATGAGGGTGCAGCTTATTGAATATTAAATTTACTTAATTCAAGTCTTATTTACAGACCTTGAAGAGATCAAAAGTGTCATGGTATTAGAGGTACTAAACAAGGGTTCTTATAAAGAAGGTACCTAGATTGTTGTAGTAGCGTGATGTACGAGATCGTAGCAGGCGATCGAGGGTTTGTCTACACGTTGATATGCCACAACAGATAAAGTTAATTAATTGCATTAAGTGATGCCCAAAAGATAAGCCATTCTTCTTTCTGCCCACCCCTGATGGATCGTTTTTAATTTCGGCAACTGAGCCTTACAACAAAAACTACCCCCAGCCCCGCCTCACGTATTTATTATCTACACAACCATCTAAATAGACATGATTCCCATTCGATCGGATTGAGAATTAACGAGTTGATTAAACTTTACAATAATTCGTAAGGGTGAGTGGTTGGAAAAATGAAATTGTAGAGTTCGTTTCTCCGAAGAGGTGGAGCTTAATGTATATGAAAAGTTACGACGAGCTTTTTACCTTAAAGCTCCCAATAACCTGCGAATTTGAATTTATGTACTCTTGTCTTTTGCTTCCGCCACGTATTTCACATTTAAATGATAAAACCTATTTTTTATTATTGTAACAAAAATCAATTCATTCTTTGGGAGCAGTATAATATTTTGAATTATCATGAATTGGCAGCAGCTTATTATTAATAGCTAAAACTAATATTACAAGATATTAGAAGATGTTTTTAGTTGGTGCAACTTCTTGTGATTGAATTGACAAATTTATCTTTCATGGAATATTATTTTGTTGACCTTTGTAGGTTGTTATGCTTTAAATATTTTAGTATAATATTATCAAATATATAATTGATGAGAGAAAACTAACATGGAATTACAATAAGAGCTGTAAAAAAAAATAATAAATTATTTTGTATTATCCCCTCTTTAAAATTGATTAATATCTTCAGAACATGTATTATTCTCGATAGAGTATTGTGGCAAATTATTTAATTTTTACATTTTTTATAACTATTTTGAGTAAGGCATTATAAAATGTTTTGAATTCAAATTATTTTCGAAATGCTCTCCTTAAGATAACCTCATTGATAAAAAATCACTATGTACATTATATTAGAGTGGATTTACTAAAATAATGTACAAATCATTCATTCATACACTCGGTTTAATTTTTAACTAGACGGAACTGGCTTTAAGAGTAGGGAATTTAAAAATGACCAAACTTGCATAAATGAATTTTTCTTTGAGTAGTGTTTTCAGCCTGCGAATATTTTTTCGACCAAAGGATTAATTTAGCAACGCTGAAAATACGGTTTTGTAGATTAGGCGACTTGCTGCACCGCAGAACCCTACTAGATATCACTTGTACTATCCACACAAACATATATAAAATTAGCTATAAAATATTTGAAATTGAGTTAAATATGTAGGTGTAACTTAAAGGTTTGTAACTAATTGTTATAGAAACTATCACAGTCTTATTATAAAAAATGTGTATACATTGAATGAAAGCCAAACCTATATTTTTGCACCAATATATTTATTCGGCTTTTT
>JAGTTH010001232.1:0-15957 GCA_022606485.1 Agraylea sexmaculata | reverse complement strand
TATATAAGGGCTTTATTTACAAATCATATAGAAGGGGAGGTTTTATCCTGTATTAATAGAGTAGAGTGATGATTGTATAAATGGATGTCCAACTAAAATGGATGCTGACGTTGCTGTAACGAAATGCACGTAAAGATCTCCCTTTGGGAGGAATTGTAGTGAGCAATGGACATTTCATGTCATTGTTGTACAAAGTGAAGCCATATCTAAAGTTGTTACAGTCACTTACCAACTATTATTATACTTGACACTATTGTGCTTAATGAAATTCATATTTTTAATAATAATCAATATAGAAATACCTCAAAATTGCAGTTTTCCAATAACGGAAATGGAAATGTAGCAGCTAGAAATCAAACATTTTCATCCATTAACCCTACTTATATATTTTTTTTCACACATACATTTCATAGTGACGTTAGTTTAGTCGTGGATGTTTGTGAGTGTATTGGTGCATGTGGATATAAATAGTAGTATTTATTTAAAAATACACACAACAACGTGTTAATTAATTGTCTGTCGGTGATCTTAACTATTACTAGTTACACAGGTCACCGACTTAATAATCAGTATTTACCTTACAATACAGGAAATCAGAATAAATCAATTTTCATTTTTAACTTGAAGGGGATGTGATTTTATAATTATATCCCTTGTTTGACGGTGAAGTATTAATTAAATGTTAAAATACAATGACAAACTAAATAATTGTTGAAGCGTTTTAATGTACGTGACTCGTTGATGGCTTTATGCAATTAAAATTGGCATATAAATATTTCGCATTGAACGAACCTCAAAATTATACTTTAAAATTACCTTATAATAGGAAATTAGAGTGAACCTGGATCGATCGGGATTTTAAGAATATTTTTCTCGATCTCCCAGTCGTAGTAACCGATCAAATTTATTTTTTTACTCCTTACTTTGCTAGAAAATATATCAAGTTTAACATTTTTTAATAGTTAAATGTCCATCAAGCATTTTTTTATTTGAACCCATGACCACATTATTTGTAGACAAGAGTTATATGTAGCTAACCTTATTTTTATAAATGTAACATATTATTTTAATCATACGAATTGTAAGGCAGCTTATTTCCGTTTAATTTATTCTTCGCTTAGAGGAAATTTACAGCCTTAAATGCATTTTTCTTAAGTCTCATAGCAAAAGTATTTTTAATGCAATTTTTATGGAGGAAGGAAATGTTCTTTGTCATATACCAAAAGTACAGAAATTAATTAATTACACGTGCTGAAGTCACAAGAAACGACCAGATTGTTAATAAATCCTGAAAAGTCCAACGGGGAAATTCTATTTTCAGAATGGATGTCTCTATTCAGCGGTCGGACAACTTGGGACACATCCGATATTACAGATAACAAAGGATAGTGTTGTCCTCGACAAAAGAAAACCAAATGATATAACGGAATTGAATGGTATTATAAGAGAATTTTATACTCAAGTGATAATAAAAATATCTCTTATGAAATATCGCTTACAACGTTGTTATGCTAAGTATGGAAATATGAGCACGTTCCTTTTAACAAAAGACTACGATTTATCAGTAAACCAATCCTGTTAACGAACATTACCGATTTTTTACATACAAAGCAGCAGATATAAATTACTACGACTATGATTAATTTAGTATAATGTATTTTGTTGTCCATTGGAGTGCACATCTGTCACTAAATTTTTCTAAAAATATAAATGTATTCTATACATCAAGGTCAGCGTTTTCCATGCTTAGTAAATTTGCAATAATTTAGTAAATTACGTCAATAAAATTATTATATTATACCCTTTGTTGACTAAGATTTATATTTAGTTTAATTTGACCATTGATCCTTAAAACTAATAGTAACAATGACTACAGATTTAAATATAAGCGTGATTGATCAAGTGTTGAGGTTCCACTTAATTATTTCTTATCTTTGTATAGCAAATGTAAAAACTTTAGACATGCTTAGATTCGAGATAGTTTACCAAAGGCCGTAAAAGCTTGGCCAAGAGAGTGGAAAAACAGGTAATTTTAATTGAAAAACGTAAATATTATTTTATTTTGTTAAGAACACCATACTATTAATTTGTATGTTTAAATCTCGTTTTCAGTGTATCTGTTAAACATGGGTCAAGATTGCTTATTATTTCTCAGACAAAAATAAATTTTCTCTCATAATTTGAAATTCTACTCGCAGATTTTTTTAAAGGATATATATATATATATATATATATATATATATATATATATATATATATATATCAACGTAAAAATATTATTAAAATAAAATTACTTAGATTTAGAGATGAAATCTAAAAAGTGTAATATAACGTATATTACGTATAAAGTTCGGCATATGGGTAAAAAACAGGATTTCAATTACTCACAATTGTAGAGCACTGAGCGACTTTCATTTTATTATGTGGTAAAACGTATTATTCTATTTGAATCTTAAAACACAATAATATTATTAAAATAAAATTTCATTCAACTCTTTATTTTGTCCCATGAGTATAATAAATTATGTATGATAAGTGTAGATGTATATTATACAATGTTTTTTTTGTGAATATCAGAGATTAGAAATAAAATAATACAATAATCAATAGTATGAAGGAGATCGTTGTATATATCAAAGCACTTCATTACACCCACTTGCATATAACCAATCACAGACAATGAAGAAGTTAAGTCAGTTTGTTCAAACAGTGAGAACCTAACTTGAAATTCTCAAGCTCAGTGTTTGAAGAAACCGGCCCATAATATTGTGTGGTTAAAGCTAGTTTTAATATGAGATTAGATTGTGATATAATATAGATATGGAGTATGGTGATTATTAAAATATTCCCTGATTAAATAGATCGAGTTGGGCTATAAAGAGCAAAATAAACAAGGATGAAATGAAGCAGGTTATATTGTGGAGGTTGTGGGAATGAATTCAGGTCATGCAATCGATTGTGACTGTAACCTTTCAGGTTCTAAACAGTTCTGCTTTCATATGCTACTTTGCTTCTCTATTATTTATATTGAGACACACTTGACAAAGACTCGATAATCACATGCCTGATATGACTTACTCTTCAATTATTATTAACACAATCACTACTATCCATTCGATGGGTTATATATATATATATATATATATATATATATATATATATATATATATATATATATATATATATATATATATATATATATATATATATATATATATATATACACAAATTGACAGGTAACAAGGAGAGAAGACGACAAATATTAGTATTTATTTAATACTAGGGTAATTTTAATTGAAATTTTCAATTTGTTAATGTTTTTTTATGTTCTGCCTGGTTTTTTAATAGGACGTTTATCTTTGAGTTTTGATTTCATTTTTGCTTTAAAGAAGTTTTAAAGAATTTTTTATTTTAAAAATGAAGTATAAAAATGTGGAAATTGTTATGCATTATCAAATTAAATACACCTAAAATATATTGAAATTATTTAATATTTTGAAATGCTCTGATTTGTTTTTAATACGAAGATAATAAGTTGTTTGTTTTTTCATTCGAAAGAAGTTTGAAATTTTATTAAAATTATTAATAAAATAATTTAGTTTTCATATGATGACAACACTCATCACAATATTAAAAAAGCGAGTCTTCCGATAAATACTTTTTTTGAGAATTTTCATTTATTATGCATTATTAAATATCTCTAAAATTATTTTGAAATTAATTAAATAATATTATCATTAAAATACCCGTTTCGAGATTTTAGGTATGTATTAATTATGATTAAATATTTAAATTGAATTATTTATAGACCTGGCAACACTATGTTTCAAATGTCAAACAATTTGAAGTGTATATATAAAATTTTACAGATTACGATTAACTACTTTCTATTGACAGAGACATGAAATGTGTTATAGATAATGGATGAATCTACATTAGTTGCCGGTCAGATAGGAATAATTTACTATTTCGAAAATGTCCCATTTAATAGTTTAAACAATCATTGAAAACCAACATTTTTTTACTTTTCATATATTACGAACTATACTGACAGCAAACATATTTCAAACGAAAGTATACGATATCTCGAAGGTATTCGATACATATTAAGGGCTACTTTCGCATATCTTCAATAATCAACAAATTTAAATGCAGTCTCACTAACAAATATTCTATTCCATTTTGAATATATGGCTCAGTTCCATAAAGACTTAAGAGCACACGGAATCTTAATGCTTGTACCCTGATATATTAAGGACTATTTTTCTGTATATAGCGACTCTGTATACGCTGAGGCTATTTGAAAGATTGACCCGTACAGACAGACAGACAGACAGACAGACAGACATATAACATACACACAGTTAGACAATTATATATATTACTAGGGTAATTTTAATTGAAATTTTCAATTTGTTAATGTTTTTTTATGTTCTGCGTGGTTTTTTAATAGGACGTTTATCTTTGAGTTTTGATTTCATTTTTGCTTTAAAGTGTTGTATCAATCAAAATATTCTTTTGATTTTTAAAAATTGATTATATAATAAATAAATATTTATGCATGATCAAATTATATAAATATCTATAAAAAATGTGAAATTTATTTAATATTTTAAATGGTAAATATTTCTGATTTTTTGCTTTGTTTTAATGGGAAATTTTCTATTTTGAGCTTTTAAACGTAGTTTTATTAAAACTTAAACATAATTTTTTTATTTTTTTTATTATAACTTAAAAATAAAATGTTTAACGGTTTTTTTGGAAAAAGCGAAGAATAAAATAATATTAAAAGTAGAACCGTATATATATTTTTTTTCACTGCATCATTATACTGAGGTACTGTAAATGATGCATTCCCTTTTTTATTGTGGAAGGTTCCCCGAATAGGTATATTATAACCACTCAAATTTACTATATATCTTTATACTATTTTCAAAGTTAAAAAGGGCTTACAATATTATTTAAAACGTATAATAGATTAGGTTGTCTTTTTACGCGAATTCAATCTTGTGGAGCTAGTCATTATTATTATTAAACACATGTATTACGTGTCAGACGGGGTGAAATTCAAATGCAAGAAGATGGTGGTCCACCTATAGGAAGAATCCGACTCGCGGCAGTGAAGGGTGTTCTGGTTTAACTGTGATG
The DNA here is from genome assembly GCA_022606485.1 of Agraylea sexmaculata. Classification (NCBI taxonomy): domain Eukaryota; kingdom Metazoa; phylum Arthropoda; class Insecta; order Trichoptera; family Hydroptilidae; genus Agraylea; species Agraylea sexmaculata. The sequence goes on along the minus strand of JAGTTH010001232.1, from coordinate 10,809 downwards.
ATGATGATGATGATGATGATGATGATGATGGTGATGATGTTGGAGCTTCAGTTGATGACGAATAAACAAAATAACAGGAGCGGAGTATAAGATGTTAATAACAACGCGAATGACGCGGCTGTCACCAACGGCATCTGTATTGTTGCCAGTGCAAGGAATGCCATGCATTTCATATAATATAGCGACTCTGTATATATTATATGTATAATTATTAAATATCTCTAAAATATTATTTTGAAATTAATTAAATAATATTATCATTAAAATACCCGTTTCGAGATTTTAGAAATGTATTAATTATGATTAAATATTTAAATTGAATTATTTATACCCCTGGCAACACCTAGCAACACCTAGCTGTCATAATGGGATTTCGATTGACCATTATTTATAAAATTTTACAGATTACGATTAACTACCTTCTATTGACAGAGACATGAAACGTGTTATAGATAGTGGATGAATCTACATTAGTTGCCGGTCAAATAGGACCATTTTACTATTTCAAAAAAGCCCCATTTTATAGTTTAAACAATCATTGAAAATGAACATTTTTTGAAGTTTCATATATTAAGATTAATACTGACAGCAAACATATTTCAAACGAAAGTATACGATATCTCGAAGGTATTCGATACATATTAAGGGCTACTTTCGCATATCTTCAATAATCAACAAATTTAAATACAGTCTCACTACCAAATATTCTATTCTATTTTGAATATATGGCTCAGTTCCATAAAGACTTAAGAGCACACGGAATTTAAATGCTTGTACCCTGATATATTAAGGACTATTTTTCTGTATATAGCGACTCTGTATACGCTGAGGATATTTGAAAGATTGACCCGTACAGACAGACAGACAGACAGACAGACAGACAGACAGACAGACATATAACATACACACAGTTAGACAATTATATATATTATAATAAATTATTGAATATTTTGTTGCAAAAATATTGGTTTGGCTTTCATTTTTATGGTACTATGTAAGGGCGCTCCTAAACAAGCCCTGTAGATGGCAGAATTGGTAGAAATTATTTCACCCAGGTGCGCATAACATTTATTTATTTAATATAATATTTTGGTGCAAAAATATTCATTTAATAAACAAATTCATTATGCCATATTAGTTTTTATATTAATAAAAAGACAATATTTTGTAGGTATGTTTTCGTGTTAATCCGATACCATCGATATGTTAGAACGCTATACCTACAACTGGATTTTTAAATATCAAGATGGCGGCCCAAACAGATGAGTTTGACTGAGAAAACCCTAATTGGACTTTTCAGACTCCTCTACTTGGTCCGCCATCTTGATATTTGTACATCCAGTAGCGTTGCCTGTTAATGTTTAAGAGTTATGTTTAAAACAAATCATTTCACGAAATAGGTTTTTGTATGGGTGACCAATGGGAATTAATTTTAAAGTTATATAATTTTACAATGTAATGTGAGGATTAATAAATAAATATCAATTTAAACCAGAAGTTTATACATTGGACAATTTATTATGAAAAAGTGGAATTTGAAAGTAAAAAAAACAATTTTTTTTTTGGAATTTTTGAATTATTTTAATAGAGTTGAAAATAAAAAAATCTACAAATAAATAATAATATTTGAAATAATATCCTCCTATATTCACTAAAAATGATCCCTTTGCAATTATTTAAATATTCATTATCATTACAATTTAACTTTTGATTTATTTAAAATATCCCCCAATTACCATATTTGTTAAATATAATTACAATAAATATGAACCTAAATATAAAAATATTTATAGAGAAAACAGTCATAATTTCACACTTTAATACTACAACTTTTTTATTTAAAATTAAATTCATCCCAATTTCAAGCAGTTTAAATCGATAATAATCTTATTCAGTGTTTTATTATTTTCAGATATAATATTACAACTGACATGTAAGTCTTTCACATCTCATATTTTATCTCGTGCTAGCTATTTTTAACTGCTTTTAAAAAGTACTTATCTCTTAGTTGAGACTGAAAGATAGTATACAGAAAAGATTTATTGAGAGTACATTTAAAAGTGTTTCGTGCCTTCTTTCTTATCAAGTCAACAATAGGATGTACACAAGAGTAAACATGGAGGATTTTATTTCTAGCTCTACTTACAAAAATGTAAGTTCGGTAAAAAATAAAAACTCTTTGGCAGCATTGTTTTCTGGCGGATTTTCAACGTAATGTTGCCAAAAAGGGGGAATTAAGTCGCTTGTTTTTGGTCAAAGTAAAAATTAGATTGGTGAATAATAAATGTGGTGTAAAACTACCAGAAAGCATGATAATAAACCATGGAAATGTTCAAAATATAGACATATATGTACATTCGTTTGATTGTAAGGCGTTTGCATGTTAAGAGTCCATTCCATACCATTTTTTAAAAATTATTTATGACATAACTTCATATAACTGATCAATTAGAAACCGAAGACACGCAAATACATTTTCCGGCATATAAAAATGTCTCCGTACTATATTCAAAATAATACCAGTTTTTTGATATTTATATTGAGAAATTATTAAAATTTTAATGAACAGCCTAGTTTACTTACGACTTAAGTTCAGAAAAACAAATACAGAAGTAGAAAAACCACATGATAAGAAGATAACCCTAGTATGCCCATTATAAATTTGTATAATATTATAATTTATTTATAATTTATTCTGTATTTACCTTACAATACAGGAAATCAGAATAAACCTGGATCAAGACGATCGATATTATTCCCGATCCCAGTCGTTATAATCAATCCTAGTACAAGTGGGTGTGAAGTGATTTGGCTTATTCGAGCTCTGCAACGGTTTTCATTATAATATTGCTTTGTTATTTGATTATTGTATTATTTTATTTCCACTCTCTCATATTTATACAAAATATTGGGATACAACAATGAACTTTTATCTATAGATGAACTTTCATCAATCGGCATGCAATATTCCGGCATAGATAATTACTACATCACTCATACACGTAATACGGCAATACGGCAAAAGAATTTGAATTCACGGCACCGGAGTCACTTGGTAGATCTAGCTTGGCAAACTAGATCTTAAGTACTCATTGCTGTGTGGTGGCCTGGGAAACCATCTCTACTATATTCTCCCGTAAAGGCCAAGGTGGCCTGGCCAACCCCTTATAAAGGGACTCCCGTCAATAGGGAAGGCGTCACGATATAATAAAAAAAAAAAAAAAAAAATTGAATTAGCGAGACGGCGAGGCGATAGAAACACACATTCACACAAACGAAACTTGGTGGTGCCTATTTCTATAGGATGGTGCGTCACATTTTTTGTCGTCTTTACAAGTATTCTTGGCATATATATATATATATATATATATATATATATATATATATATATATATATATAAGTATATATATATATATATATGTATATATATATATTTATATATAAATATATATATATATACATATATACATATATATATATATATATATATATGTGTGTGTGTGTTAACTCATTGGCGTAAAAGTATTAATATTCTGTGTGCTCTTAAGACTTACTAAAAATCGGTGGTCGTTCCGTGGGATTAATATGAACATCTCGGATTTCATTCAACTCACGATGTTCATACTCTCGATTTATTATATATAACATTACCAAATTGTAAATTTCAATTAAAATTACCCTAGTTTTTCTTCATAATATCAATGTAATTTGTAAGAATGCACTCACTTGATAAACATGCATACTCCTGTGGGTTCCATTGCTCTGGATATTCCTTTCCAGGACGCCATCATGGAGTACTTCTGTTTGGCTGTGAGTGGTAGTCGCGGGTCCGTGGGTGCCGGTGGTGCCCCATTGAGGTCAGCAGTGCCGCCCCCGCCGCCCCTTTCACTGGCAGCCAACTTGCCCAGCTCACACCCCATTCCTAGGATGGCCTCCCACTTCTGCAAGAGACTTCTTTTCTTCCTCTTATCCAGCTGTGACGATTGCACAGGCCGTTACTTCGGCCCACACTTGACTTTTGTTTATAACAAAGTGTTTTGTCACAATTATTATTAAAATATCAGACGAGCCTTCGATTCAGTCACTTCATTTTGGTGTCGGGTAACTGAAACAAAAAGAAGGTATTTTTAAATTATAATATTCGTATGTATTATTGAATTGGACTGTGTTTGATTATTCAGTACAAAGCCACCGCATACAAAGGGCGACGTTTCAATATCACCAAATATACAAATAGCAACAGAAATACAATTACTTACTGGCTATAAACTAAGCCTTTATACGTTTTCTCATTTTATAATGTTATTGAAGACCTTCAGATATCCAAAAATTATTTAATTGCACAGATCATTAATTAAAACCTATTTAAACAAGTGAGTCTCCTTCCAAAATTATATTATAATATGTCCAAAAAAATTACAGACATGTATATATGTCATAGGATACATTAATATTTTAAACGAAAGATTTGAAAAAGCTCACACTAGACATAAAACAACCGATGTCAATATAATTTTTTAATATATTTCCAAATGAAAATAATTATGTTTTCAGTCTCTCTTGAAAAATTTGATTCTTGTTTTTTGCCAATTAATTATCTTTAATTATTATTTTTTATTTATTAAAAACAAACAGCTTTCAGAAAGTATCAAGACGCCCATAGTTTTATAAATTTAGTTTTAAACACAGTAAAAAAACTCAAAGAATGGAAATTGAAGATATTGGATGTAAAAACTAATGAGACATCAATAAAATGATACATGAGAATAAAAATTAACAATTTAGTTTAAATAATCTATTGGCTATTACTTTAAATAACGTTTTATTTATAAATATTATAAAGAAACAACAATACATGTTATTATTATTAGCCATACTTTTGTTCCATGATGGTAAATTAATTTAATACAAATGTATATATTACAGTTAAAATTTAAATGTTTCAAAAAGAATAAAGAATGAATAAATAGATCAGCAGTTTGATGACACGTTTATAATTTCCTGTTAAGTAATATACCTACGTCGACTTTATAAATAAAAAAATATGTTTAATGTAATAAGTAAAAATAAATTGCTTCGTAGATAAAATCCCCTTCGATTTTCTTGATTCTGGTTTATTTGGATTTGTTGGAAGCTATTATTTTTAATAACATCACATAAGTTTTATATTTATTATAATTATTGAATTGGCACCTTTACATTATTATTGATTGAATTCTGGGATTTCGGGTGTCTTCGTTCTGGTATTTGAGGTTGAATTGATTTTTTGTTGTAGGGTGGTATTGTATGAAATGTGCCTTATCTTTATATTCGGCCTTAAGATCTCGCGTGACTTGAGTCTATGCTTAAAGTGTGTCAGCTTCACATTCTACCTTGCCTTTTGTATAACTACACGAGGGATTTATTTTAAGATTTCAATTAAACAGATCATAGAGATAAAATCATACAAATTAGACACTACAATACCTGAAAAATCAATAAACGGCGAGAAAGTTCAATTCTTCCAATTCATTCAGTATTATTTTTTTACTTAAAATGTAAATTTATATGAAAATTAGAGAAGGTTTCTTTGATTTATTGGTTCAAAAATAAAAATTTATTCAAATAATAAGTGTAATCAAATATTTATGCGTTCTTAGTAATACATATGATAAGTATATTTCTATTATTTACCTTCATCAATTTAGATTGTATCTACAAAGGATTGCGATAAAATATTATAAAATGATCATCAATTTCAATTTAAAAAAAAGTTATTAACATTAATTAGTCTTCTCCTTTTTTTCACGTAGTCGTTTCACCCTTCATCTTCTTTTTTTAATGAAAAAAATATGAAAAGCATAATTTTTGTACAAGAAAATGGCAAATTTAAACTAACCATCGTTATAGCCTTTAGGTACAAATACTGTGATCATGGGTTCAAATCCCACTCAGGTTAAAAAAAAAGATTTGATCGAATGAAGATCTGTATTATGTTAAATAAAATCCTGATCGATCAACTAGATCTAAGTTTACTCTGATTTTCCTGATTGTAAGGTGAATATTGACGATTATTAAGTCAGTAGTATATATATAAATAAATTAAATATATAGTTTGCTAGTATATTGTTAGGTGTAAGGTGACTTTTTATTAAAATGAAAGTGAAATGTAATCCTGAAAATAGATGGACGAGTCATCCATTTTCTTTGACGCGGACACTTGAATCTTCAGAATATGAATATTTTCCTGTCGGAGGTAAAGACGGGCATTTTATTTGAAGACAGTGAGTGAAATTGATGACTGGTTTGGGAAATATAGATATTTTGGCAGACGACTGTACATCAGTGCATGTGTATTCTTTTTGATGATGGAAAGACAAGGATTCGAATAGGAGATAATGAAACAGACTCGCTTTTTGTTCTCCTTTAAGCCGTTACATGGAAAACACAAACACCATATGAATTTCAATGCCGTGTCTAAAATGACTGTTCCTCATTATCGTCCAAGAGATGAGAATATTTTTTTTATTTTTTTAAAATAATGCCATTTGTCGGATAGAAGGCGACCGACTTTTGCACATTTTCACTTTGTGTTAAGTGGAAATGTTAAGTTCAGGCTAAAAATAGATACATATATGACGTTTCAAGAAAATATGTGTTCAGTTAATTTCGCTTATTACGTAAAATTTATATAAACTGTATATTTGGTTTAGAAAATTTAATTTTCATTAGTGTCGAAATTTGAATTGATATATCGCACAAAAATAATTGACAGTCTCGGTTAATATCGTGTCTGTTTATTTATTTTAATCACCAAATTAAGTGAGTTTTGAGTGAAATATAATAATTGTAAGAAAATATCTTCAGGTTCAGAAGCATTTGTAGTGATTGAATTGTATGTGAAAACAATTTATAATAAAATTACCTTTAAGTTTTCATTTTATCGATGTATTGTATTTTATATGAGAAAAAAATATTGTTATCTAGATCAAACGGATCTAGATAACAATATTTTTAAATCAATGGGTTATTAATACAAAAACGTATCTATTTTTTTTTACTGTTGACAAGAAAAAAACAAATATTAATTGTAAAATTATATTCAAAATTTTGGTGCAAACGTTGATTTAATGAACACATTCATTATTAATATGCCATATTAGATTTTATAAATAACTTGCGTTACAATTAGATAAGAAAACTGCATATTTAACCCAAAAAAAGAATAAATTGTAGATACCTTTTTGTGCTAATAACCCATCGAATTGGTAATGGGAGAGAACTTTTACAATTTTTAGAATATATTTTTTTTAATTGGATTTAAATATCTTAAGAAGACAAAAAATCGGTTATAGTCGATTTGTAGATTTATCTGTTTAATTTAAAAAAAAAAAACAACAATAATATGCAATAATGGACGATAATTTTTCATACATGTTTTTCTGAATTCTTTTATAAAGAAAATTTGACATTAACGCATTCATAGATTCTTTAGTCAATTGATGATCAGTTTACATATATATTCATATACGGAAAAATCTTATACTATAACTATTTTTTTTAAAATTCAAATCAGATCGTTACTTTTGTGATGACATGGAATTAATTCGAAAAGTATTCGAAAGAAATATTAATTAAAAAGTGTTCAGCGGCCTTTGTGAAAAATTCAATTATGAAATACGCTTTCCACGGTGGCTAAAAAATATGTCTCAAGGCCCGAAGTGAATAGATGTCCGATGTCCTGGCAAGGGTGTTTTATTTTTTTATTTTTTGTAAAGCCTTCCAGTTAGCAGTCCCTTGTTTAAGTGTTCCGGTCCAGCGCCTCAAGCCGGATGAGAATTTCAAGGGCCCTAACTTCAATGAAAGGATTTGCCCTAAATGTGATTGTAGCAAAAAATGAAATATATATCGCCTGCTCCAGCGAATAATATCGTAAGTGCAAAAAAAATCTGTGTGCTCCTAAGTCTTTATGGAACTGAGCCACATATTCAATCTGGTAACACTGCCTGTCACGTGTCACTCGGTTTAATTATTAATTATAAAATATAACAATTTACGAGTACCTTCTAAGGGTCTGGAAAATTTCCACAGCTCCAGCGGATAATATCGCAAAAAAATCTGTGTGCTCTTAAGTCTTTATGGAACTGGGCCAAAAAATCAATCTGGTAATACTGCCTATCACGTGTCACTCGGTTTAATTATTAATTATAAAATATAACAATTTACGATTACCTTCTAAGGGTCTGGAAAATTTCCACAGCTCCAGCGGATAATATCGCAAAAAAATCTGTGTGCTCTTAAGTCTTTATGGAACTGGGCCAAAAAATCAATCTGTTAACACTGTGTCACTCAGTTTAATTATTATTTATAACATATATCAGTTTCCGATTAAATACCTTCTATTGACAGAGACATGAAATGTGTTATAGATAATGGATGAATCTACATTCGTTGCCGGTCAAATAGGACTATTTTACTAGGAAAAAGTCCCATTTAATAGGTTAAATAATTATTGAAAATCAACATTTTTTGACGTTTCATACATGCAATATGTGCACACACAGCACACATTTTTTTGCACTTACGATATTATACGCTGGAGCAGGCGATAAACAACATGTTTTCTTATTTTATTATATTGGGTATTTTTCTATATAGATTTATTATTGCATTTAACCTATGTTACAACCAATACAAGCAGATGAGTTTGACATTATTGCCTCACTCAGAATCATCTGATTGGTCCGCCATATTGGTATTTATACATTCAACTGTCTGGAATTCTTATCGGCGGCAACAATTTAATCCGATGGTTGATTTTTTTCATAATAATAGAGTAGAGAATAATACAATAACTTTAGAATCCTTTTTCATATTGATTATTTTTTCTCGCATATAAAGGCACTATTTATTATATTTATAATGATACAATTTGCTTAGTTATTTTTTATTATTATTTAGTAGCAATTTTATAAGGTATACTAAAACAATGTCTATTTAATTGCTTTAATTTTATGGAATTGCTAAATTTAGAATCTGTGATTGTCTCAATTTAATCACATATGAAATACACACGACATTGTGTCTTTATTTATTTATGCAATACATATTTAAATATCATTTTAAGTTTTATTTATTTATGTACACTCCGAGGGGCATTTTTGAGAATGCTTTTTACAAATTTTGGTTTTTATACACAACAATGTGTTAATTAATTATCTGTGGGTGACTTTAACTATTACTAGTTACACAGGTCACCGACTTAATAATCAGTATTTACCTTACAATACAGCAAATCAGAGTAATCCTGGATCAAGACGATTGATGGGGATTTTGTTAATATTAATCCCAATCTTCCAGCAGGACTTGATATTATAAATTTTTCCCTAGGTTCACAATAAAACCTCAGTATAATTAAATGTTTACAACACAACGACAAATTAAATAATTGTTGAAGCGTATTATTGTACGTGACTCGTTGATGGTTTTATGCAATTAAAATTAGCATATAAATATTTCGAAATAAACGAACCTCAAAATAATAGCTCTGTTTTCCGCTTGGTCCTCTCCATAATTGAACAATTACTCTTTAATTTCTTGATACGAATGAAAACGTTAAAGTCACACGTTTATAAAGGCGCTATTTTATTTCAACACCAACAACCTCACTCTTTGAAGCGTTAACTGCTTCTGTTCACATCTTTCATCTGATACTAAGCTGTGCTACACGAAACACAATACGGGAAACTGTTCAAACTTAAGTTAAATTATAAATATTTAATTCAAATTCATCCATACATTATAAAATTGTGTAAAATGGAAAGTGTAAGATAATATTGAAGAAAGCGCAATTGGTTTTTATAATTCTGATTCTTACTTATTATTGGCACATTCTATAAAAAAAAAAATTTTTAAATCCAACCGCCTAGAAATTCCATTAAACTATTGCCTCGGTTATTTTACACTGGAGCGTATTAAATTAATTTTGAAATGCATCTTTAATATTAAGCATGTATATTATTATCGAATATCCAATATTTAAAAAAAATGTTGTCTTAATATTGGAGGCGCCTGTTAGTGCTTAAACCCCCTCCCACGCCAAGACATCCTTAATATTTGACATAAAAAGGTTTTATATATATAATGCAAAAAGAGACCACAATAAAGATTTTTTTCTTAATATTCTACCTTCTTTTATTTTAATATGTTTCTTTTAAATACATAGAAATTCGATATTCCGGAAATTTTTGATAATGTGATAGTTGGCGATGTGTCGGATTATCGAGATTATACTATATTTAATATACGACCTTCATTTGGAATATGGCATGCATACATTATATGAGAGTCCAACAATAATTAATTATATAATATTAAACCTACTGTATGTATAGTGATTGTCTTTTTTATTAGACACGGTTCTAATTTTAATAAGTGGATATTTGTTAACAATCTGTAAATATACCCATAGGTAAAAATGACAAAAACCCATTAACAATGTAAAAAGAGAAGTTATTATAGAAGAAGCACAATAATATTGATATTTTTATTTATAAACGTCCAAAAATCTGGAACTGATCAAGGACGTATATCGAAGTTTCACTGTATAATTTAAAAAGCGACTCTTTCTGCTTTAGGTAAATTAGTATATGTAGAATTATTGGGTTGGATCTAAAATTAACTGACGAGTGCTGCATTATCATCACTGCGACTTGGGATCTCCCGTAATGCTCTAGTGGTACTGCAGCATGATGCATTAATATAATATAAAAAATATATTTATTGAGAGTGTATTAAGGAGGTATAGTAGAAGGCCGAGGCGTGTGAAA